>JAFMOD010000228.1:168666-194658 GCA_019802435.1 Corydoras maculifer
AAAAGGGGGCTGAATAATTTTGCACATCGCACTTTTCAGTTTTTTTTTTTGTAAAAAAATTGTTGATTCATGTATAACTTTCATTCCACTTCACAATTGTATACCACTTTGTGTTGGTCTTTCACATTAAATTCCAGTGAAATATATTTATGTTTGTGGTTGTAATGTGACAAAATATGGAAAAGTTCAAGGGGTATGAATACTTTTGCAACCCACTGTATATATGCATAGTGGTGTCAAAGCAATAAATACATTTGTAGCAATCTCAGTGATAACATTCAGTTTGACACTTATTTTAACATTTCTTCAAAGACCTCTGTAAATATCAGGTAAATATTACACAGTAGAAAATGATATAATAAAAGCTGTGAATATATGGTACTGATCTCTTAATTTATAACATTTTAATATAGTAAATTCATTTTATCACCGCAAATTGGTTATATTAACAGGGCAAATTACAAAAAATTGTATAATGACTTTATATTTGCCTGATACATACATTTAAGATAATTAGACACCCAAAGCATTGTTACATGGTAAAAACTTGATGGTTGAGGTCAGACATCATACCAGTAAGGGGTTAAGGGCCATGCTCAAGGACCCACACTGGTAACTTCAGTGGATTTGAACTACTAACCCAACTCCCTAACCCTAACCACAGAGCTATCTGGTACCAGCATTCAAAGACATAAACTGTTTATCTATGGTCAAATCTCAAACACTGTGGCCAAGAAAACTGGGAAGGTGGGTCCAACACACATATACTTTCTGTATTACTACTGTAAATTACTGATATGTGGAAAAAAAAAACAGATGACAACCCATACCAACCCATACAATATAGCATACATGATTATGGTTGGAACATTCTGAACAGTGCTACACAGTTTTAAAAACATTTTTGCCAAATCCAACATTATGTATTGGACTTCCAGAACATATTGTGATTTATAACATATAGTTTTTAGAGGCAGCAAATCCTACAAGAACTCATGGTGGTCGTATATTTTTGTGCAGCTACACCACCACAGAAACTTATGTTGGTTTAATCTTTGATGAATGGTCCCTGTGTTCTCTCCAATTCAGTTTGGAACACCCGACCTCATTTAAACAAAGCCAGGAAATTTTAGACTAGACAATTATGATGTGGCTGTAGATCAGGCAAATTTAACACACTCCCCTTTACAAGCTAATTTATTAAAAACAGAGACTATGACTATCATGGTGAACAAAAGCTGCCACATCAATGACTACCAAAGTGTAAAATTCAATATTTGGCATGGTGGCTTAGAGGTTAGCACGTTCGCCTCTCGGTGCTAGGGATTCCCGGTTCGAATCCCAATCTGAGTGGAGTTTCCATGTTCTCCCCGTGTCCACGTGGGTTTCCTCTGGGTTCTCCGGTTTCCTCCCACAGTCCAAAAACATGGATTAAGGTAAATTGAATTCTCCAAATTGGCCCATATAGAGTGTGTTTGTGTGTGTGTGTGTGAGTGTGTGCCCAGCGATAGATTGGCGCCCTGTCCTGGGTGCATCTGCCCAGCGCCCATGTCCTCTGGATGAGGGGTAACCCCCCGCGACTCTAGTGGAGGATAAAGCGGAAGATAATAGATGGATGGATGGACCTTGTTGATTTTAGCGTTTCTTTTGGGAACCATCCATAATAATTAATACAATTCTAAAGCTTGTCGTTCATTACAACATAAAAAAAAAAATCTTGACTGGTAAAACCAACTTCACATTTTAGATGTAATGACTTGAAAATAGTTTTGAAGTCTGCTATAAAGAATTCGCTAATAGTTTTATTGCCCAATACCATGCATATATATATATGATTGTGGTGTTTTTTGCTTGCTTATTCACAGATTAGCTCAGGTTTTTTGATGTAAGATATTCCAATGTTTCTTAAACCTTGTCAATTAAACACAATAGCTTAAAAGCACCAATAAGGATTTCTCAATTAGCTTCTTTTTCTCAATTAGCACATATTATTCGATCTGTACATGTAGTGATTTTAATAATCTTGCATCTGTATTGCACATGTAGTGAATGGCTAAGTTCATCTGTTGTCTCTATCTTATCTGCGTGACATAAGTACACTCATGTAAACAGAGCATTTCACCACAGTAAATCAGTAACTGACCTGATGCCAATGCTATAATGCATTGTTCATATTGCTGCAGGTCAAACTAAGAGTTAATTATATTCTCCTTTTTGTGTGTTGAGCAGATTTTGAGCGGTAGCCATCATTTACTTTGTTTAGGTGTGTAGTAATGGCTCCATTGTATGAAGCTACCAGTTTGGTCATATGTTATTACATTATATCAGTATTATAATAGCTGTGTTAGCTACCCCTGATATTCAGAAATCAAAAAAGGCTTTACATTTATTTGGTCTTTATTAATTAGTTTTGAATGTGTGTTTTGTGTTTTAGGTTTTATTTTTTATTGAAACTGTATTGATTAAAATAATTGATTTTCATATTACAAAAGAGAAGCTTTAGTAGATTATCTATCATTTTTTACATACAGCATATTAGTCTGTTTACAGTTTAAACAGATATTATTTTTTAACCGTTCCTCAAAATATTCTAAATAATCTTTATTTGTTAAATTTCTTCAATAAATGCTGCATTATTAGTTTGACCTATGACCTGTATAAACAGGAATGTGTACAGTACAGCACAAAAATGTCTGCATTTGTACTATAATGCTTTATGCTGTGGTGTGATTCAAATTTCCCTTACATCATCAAATTTTATTGCCATTTTTACTGCTCAGAAATCCCCCTTTATTAGACAGACCTAAAAATGTTTGGGAGAAAACAAAAATGTGAAGTCATATTTTGTGGAAGTGTTTATTAACTTTTTGTCTTGGAATTATTATTGTCCTTTAAAATGTTATTAGAAGTGTTAACATACAAAAAACTTAACTGAGCCACAACAATAATGCTAATAGAATAATTTACACCCATTAATAATAAAAAACACCTGGCAAAGAATAAACATTATCTTCTATTCATGTAAATCTAATTCCAGTATCTTACATATACACTAAAGTGAGAAAAGAAAGCCTTTCATAAAAAAAGAAAATAAAAAGCAAAAATTTAAATAAACAAATAGTGCAGTAAAATATTAAACGCATGTTTTCAGAAAAAAAAACTTTGCTTTTAAAAGAATTGAAAACAACTTCTGATTCTTACACTCTTGATTTAACAAAATAATTTTACATGAAATCATATTATATTGTGCAATATTGTGCAATTTAGAACCCAATGCCAGAGAAGAACCATTTGCACTCAAGAGTTTTGACCTTTTTCACAAAGACAAGAGTCATTAAAAACAGTGTTTACAATAACAATGTATATAAATAATAATAAGAATTTACAGCAGACAAAATTCAAAATGTATAATACAATTATTGTTTAATTGCATAATAATAACAAACAACAACAACAATAACAATAACAATAACAATAATAATGCACGTTCGCCTCTCAGCGCTAGGGATTCCCGGTTCGAATCCCATCTAGGTGGAGTTTCCATGTTCTCCCCGTGTCCGCGTGGGTTTCCTCCGGGTTCTCCGGTTTCCTTCCACAGTCCAAAAACATGGATCAAGTTAATTGAATTCTTAAAATTGCCCCATATAGAGTGTATGCGTGTGAGTGAGTGTGTGCCCAGCGATGGATTGGCGCCCTGTTCTAGGTGTATCTGCCCAGCGCCCGAGACATTCTCCCCTGGATGGGCATGGGGAACCCCACCGCGACCCTAATAGAGGATAAAGCAGGAGATAATGAATGAATTAATGAATTAATAATAATAATAATAATAATAATAATAATAATAATAATAATTCACTGTATATGTCACCTTTCACAAACCCAGATTTATACAAAAAAAATAAAAAATACTGAGGAAAGGAAAAGCAGTCATATATAATAAGAACACAAAAATCTGAATGATGCAGTAAAGGGACAGTTTTCAGTTTTACTTATTTTTTTTACTTTAAAAGCATACAAGATTAACCGGAAAATGTGCCCATAAAATATGTTGCTTATGCCATTATTTTAATTAAATGCTATAATATTAAAAAGGTTATTATATATATTAAAGAATGTTGTGTTATTTATTAAATATTTAAATAAAAGACGTTATTTAAATAAGGGACATCTTGTGTTAAAACAGAAGTCACCCTTATGTGTTTGGTTCTCTGCTTTCAAATGAAACATAATTCTGTTTACATCTGATGTAGTAAATAATGTTTGCACGAAATTTTTCATCTCTAAAGCCATAAACAAGTGGGCTGACAGCCCGAGCAATAATATTGAACATGATAAAGTTAAAAAAGCGGAGTGGAATATACAAATTAAGGTCGTGAAGGACTAGTGCTTCAATATAGGGAGAAATGATTTCAATGTTACACAGAGTTAGCTGAACAATGTGTAAAGAAATGGTGCGGAGCCCCTTGACTGCAAACTTCTTGTTAACTGAGGCAGCCTGTGCAGCAAGCCCAATCATCACATAGCAAAAAAGTTCAGCAAATAACACAAATACAAAGCTCATAATATACGAAACCCCACTCATTAATCGGTGCCAGTCCTCCAGTATCATAATCTCATAATGGCAAATATCGAGCTCTGCCAAATATTCAGCTGAGGCAGTGCTTGTAAGAATTAACATATCCACGAATGGTTTGATGAAACTTGTAAGCCAAATGATAAATATTGCAAAAAAAGTTCTGCTGACTGTTGAGATTGTGCTATGTCTGAGTGGCATGCAGATGGCCACATAGCGCTCAATACACATTGCAGTAATAGTCAAAGGTGTGCATGCTGTAACTGTCTCCATCAGCATACACACTGGAATACAGAATGCCACAGGCAACAATACATGACTGTATGATAGAATGACCACAAAATCTGTCAGTATAAGAAAAATCAAGTCCACTAATAAAGTATGGGCAAACAGAATGTAGCGTGACTCTTTTCTGAAAGCCTGTTTTTTGGAAAAGGTGAAAAGCATTAGGATGTTCAAATAGATCAATGGCCATACAAAAACCTGTGTTAATGCCACTGATATATTACGCCTTATTGGTATCAAATTAATCAGTGGTACATGCTCACTGGTGTTGCAGTCTGCAGTACACATGTCTAGAGAAAAATGGTTAGTTTAAGTAATACAAATATATGCAAATAAATAACAACATAGTAATGAACAGAATCCAATTTATCTCTAATGATAAAACATGAAAAACATAAGTTCATTAAACCTATTCAGAATACAACAATATATTTGTGTTCTATTAATTTATGTGTTACCTGTTATAACAATGATGTTTCCTAAAAATATAAAATGCTTTAGACAGAGGTGTATATATATATAATATGCATCCTAAGCAGTGAGGGGGAAAAAAGGGAGGGGGTAATGCTGGAGGTTGGCGATGGTTAAGCTTGATGATATTATGTATGATTTTTGAAAATCTGCATTTGACACCAGTTTACATTAATAAAAAATCTGTAAGACATTTTAGGTGGATCCTTAAAATTAAATGCAGCGTCTTTAGAATAAGGCCTGGACCCTATATGACCTGCAACAGTATAAAGTATTTATTACATAATATGCACAATTATTTATTAATTGTAATGATATTACCGTATTTCCCGGACTATAAGGCACACCTAAAAGCCTAAAATTTTTCCAGAAATCGGACGTGCGCCTTATAATCCGGTGCGCCTTATACATGTACTGAGTTCCAAAATCTATAAAAGTATTGTTGTGCGACCGGGCGGTTTTTTTTCACACATAACCATCACTGCTGAAAAAGCAGACTGAAGAAAATTAATTGAGAGCTTGCCGTCATTCCGGGAGGATTAAATAAAGAACTCCGACCGCTGGACATTGGCGTAAACAGGGCACATTTACTAAATCTCGGGAGGCAGCGGCAGGCGAGTTACCCCACCGTCTGTGAAGGGGTTGTGGATGCCTGGGCTAAGGTTTCTGCTGAAACCATTGTCCGAGCTTTCGCGAAAGCCGGGATCATTGCTGAACAGCCGCCTGGCGACGGGACTGACTCAGACATCGATGAGGGGGAACCCGGAATGCTCGATAGTGAAATTGCGCAGCTTTTTAATTTAGACACAGAAGATGAGGACTTTGATGGATTTGTGGGAGAAGAGTGATTGAAAATAATGTGTGTTAGTAGTAGAATAAACTTTAATTATAAATCACCGTTTTGCATCCTTTACTTTTCATGTAGATCGTATGTTTTAGCAAGTGCCTTATAATACGGTGCCGTACAGAATAAGTACCGTACTGAAATAGAGTCCGGTATTGAGAGTGCGCTTTATAGTACAGTGCGCCTAATACGTGGGTCAAATACAGAAATAGACCCCGTAATTCAGACTGCGCCTTATAATACGGTGCGCCTTATGGTCCGGAAAATAAGGTACATAAAAAATATATTCATATTTACAGCCTTCAGAAAGCATGTTGCTTTAACCCACTATCTTTTCAAAACCAAGACGTCTTTCGTGCCACAACGCAGGACAGTTTTCTTGCTGACTCTTCACCTGTTTTTTTTCCGCTGCACCGCAAGATAGCATTTGTCCTGCTACACTCAACAACTGCGCCACTACACTGGATGTCTCTGCATGGCTACACGGGATGGCAGGATGGCTTTTGCTGCAGATGTATCAAATAAGGAATGCATCTGTGCCTATAAAGTTACTGTGCCATGTACAATAAAGCAATAAGCCACAAGAGAGCTTTCATTATTGTGATTAAATCACGGGAAAGAGGTGTTATTAAACACGTTATTAGGCGAATAGCAGAGTCCTATTACACCTCTTTCCCATGATTTATTGTGTGTTTTGTGTTATTGTCAATAATGTCATGGCTGGACAAACGGCTCAGAAAATCAGATTTAAGGACCAGAACTACCTGAGTGCAAACAATATGGCTAGAGGAAAATAAGCCTTTAACCGCGGATATCACATAACACACTGAACTGACCTTAAACTTACAACAGCTCTGAGCTTAACAATGATTGCAAAGCTGACTGGTCTAAGTGTTTAAATTAAGTACATGCAAATTTTCACAAATACATTCCAACATGCAAAGATTACCTTACGTTTTATGTCTGTCCTACAAGTCTGAAGTTTGTGATATATAAGATACTCGCATACTTTTGGCCATATAGTGTATTTACAACTTATAAAGTATTCCTATTCCTAGTATTATGATTATTTAAATGCACTTTAACGAAATAAACAAACAAATGACTATACAATACTCAATAGACTGTGATTGTGTCATCATGTTTACAAAATAATGGTACAACACGGGAGAGTTATTACGTCTCTGTGGGTTAATCTGACTCAGTAGTCTTTTAATGAGCATTTGTTTTTTAATCTGCTTTAAGGTACTTAGTTAAAAAGTTGGGAATAATGTATTAGGTCTCAGGTATCAGAATAAACATCATTAATAATTTAACTTACAACCTAATGAGGTCCTTACTCTGTGATAATTATCCTCACTGGATTTTAAGGTTTAATTTGCTATCTGGATGAAGTCATTCAAATCCTAACGATTAGGGCCTAACATAACTGGATGAAAACTACAAAATACAAGATATAAGTATCAGTCAGTTCAACACAATATCTTGTATAATTGTGAAAAGATTGCAGTTCTTTACCAGCTACAGATCACATAGTCATGGAAATATTTTAATATTTTATAAATATTGAAAATAACAAAATCATAGGTTAGAAAGTTGAAATGTAGAAACTGCATTAAGCCCTCAGGCGTAAGATCATGGAGGATATAGACTCAAAAATACTTTGTAACCATTGTCACATAACACAGTTTACTTCTGCATCATTAAAAGCAACCTTAATCTGTATTATGCAAAGCAAAACATTTAAAATTATTTTAATACTTTTTGTGTAATTGTATTTACAGAAGTCTAAGGTAAAATAAAGTACCCTTATGAAATACAAGTGTGGGAGGGGATCTTTAGTGCAATATAAAACACACCTTTTGTAGTATTTGTGTTCAAGCCTTCTCACTATGATAGAACCAGGCATCCAGAGGGAAAGACACTGGCATCCAATAAAGCAAATAAAGGATGGAAACCCAAAGTGCATGGAAAGTGGATGTCATTGGATGAATGTCATAAGGAGTTTACAGCTACTAATGTCAGTGTAAACTATAACAGAGTTTTTTCAAGAATATTCTGCACAACATTGTTTACCAGACTTTAAAAAATAGCAGGAGTGCAACAAAGCCAGAACGTTTTTACTTAATATTAAAATTTACCAGTTCTTAATGGTAAAGGTCTGCAATTGATTCAAGGTGAATGGCTATGATGAGCAAACAGTTATAATAATAATATATAATAATGCTGGAATGCTGGAAAAGATTTATAAAAGATAGAACTGAAAGTTGCAGAAGCAACCAGAGTGAGGTGTGTGATACTTTGATTCAGATCTGTTTTGCATTAAAGAGTGACCTAACTGTTGCTGAGATCTCCTGCAGTTGACAATGCAGCATCATTCCTTTGCGTAATTCACTGTGGTGAGGGATTTATGTCACATCTACTCTGACAAGAAGTGGGATTTATGTCACGTGGGATTTATGTCACGTCTACTCTGACAAGAAGACAGGAGCAGACATAGAGAATTGCAATTGTATATTAAAGAACAGTGGAAAATAAGCAAACTGTGCTACCTCAAAAAAATGGAAAGAAGGCATACACCAATCACGAGCCAACTGTAAAGAACATAAATACAATGGGAATTAGGCCAGACAGTTCCTCTATGAAGAAAATAATTACCGTTACCTCAGTTGTGCTGAATGAGAGAACTTTGTAGTAAACAAGAGAAGCTAGAAGTTGACAGCACAGCTGATTCTCAACACCACTGTGACATTGACATGGTGGCGCTGGTGGTGATGATGGTTACAATCAGACCCAACAATATTGATAATATGAAAAACAAAACTCAGTGACAGTTCTGGACTGAGAGTAACCCACTAAACAAAAATTTCCAGCCAGTCCTGTAAGCACCACTAATACAAACCCAAATATAACAACAAATAAGTTTGTGTCTCTGAATTTAATAACAAGATAAATACATACTGCAGAATGTATCTCTGCAATCTGCACTGCAGTTCTGACAATCATCCAACTACACAAATCATATCTGCACTATGGTGGACATGTGAAGGTTCATTAGAGGGCGAAGTATAGATGACTTACAAAGAACGTAGAGCAATAAATGGACAAGACACTCAAAACTTCAAACAAAACTTCAAAGTAGCATCTATATCAGGAGTCACCAAGCTTTTTGACACTAAAAGCTACTTCAAGGGTACTAAGTAATATGAGGACCTACTTGTTTGATACAAAACTTACAGAGCAACAAAGTTGCACAATTTAACTTGATGATCTTATGATATATTAACATTTCTTATAATGAATTTAAATGATAAATGACAGATAAATGTTCAAAAACAACAATCACACATTTATTTAGAATTTTTATACAATTTAATGCTATTTCTAGGACATGTCCTGCAGGCAACCCACATTGTCCATGTAAGTGGAACTAATGAAAGAGACAATAGTTGTAAAAACTGTCCAGCGATAGATTGGTGCCCTGTCCTGGGTGTATCTGCCCAGCGCCCGATACATTTTCCCCTGGATGGGCATGGGGACCCTAATATAGAATAAAGCGGAAGATAATGGATGGATGGATAGTTGTAAAAACTAATAAAATGGCATATATACTATGGACTTTTGAACTATGAAAACATGTGCTCTGTATTTACATGCCATAAATCAAGACAATGAAGTGTCCCAATAACATTAACATGAACACTACTTAATGTTTTTTTACACAAGGCAAGGTGTAGTGTCTATCAGGAAGTATTACCAACTAGTATGTGGATCCATCATATAAACAAATTTGAAGAAAGATTTAGTGTTGTAAAGCAAATTCATGAAAGATAATATTTTGCATATTTAAATGCTGGAGTTTTGGATACTGAATAAAAGACCTCAAAGGTTAAAACAAACCAGCAAACATTTTAACGGACAGTCATAATGTGGCATTAGAAAATATATTATTATACTTATTAATGTTGTTTTAGAAAGGGAATTGTTGGATGCAAATAACTTATGTAAGTAGATTTTATCACTTGTCATTTTTTATTCATTTTTTTCCCTGTCATTTGTACAGATGTACAAATGTACTTTTGCAGACTGCTGGCTGCATGAACCTCAACTCTAGTTCACATCAGTGACGCAAGTATCAGAGTGCATAAGGATCAATGAGAAGAAAGCAAAGAATAAAAAGTTTGTTTACTTGATAAAACAAATATTAAAGCAAACAGAAGCTTCAGTTAATTATCAATCGACAGTATTAGAAGCCACTCTAACTGCATGCTGCTTATTTTACATACATCTTCATTATAATTATCCTTCATTCATTATCTCCCGCTTATCCTCTATTAGGGTCGTTCCCCATGCCCATCCAGGGGAGAACGTCTCGGGCGCTGGGCAGATAGACCCAGGACAGGGCGCCAATCCATTGCTGGGCACACACTCACTCACACAGACACACTGACACACTCTATAGGGGGCAATTTTTGAGAATTCAATTAACTTGTTCCATGTTTTTGGACTGTGGGAGGAAACCGGAGAACCCGGAGGAAACCCACGCAGACACGGGGAGAACATGGAAACTCCACCCAGATGGGGATTCGAACCGGGAATCCCTAGCGCTGAGAGGCAAACGTGCTAACCACTAAGCCACCGTGCCGCCCTCATTATAATTAATCAATCATTATAACAACAAACAAGTTTGGTACAAAATGTATTATGACATTACATATGTGGCTTTATATTCTTCTGTTATTATTAAAAAGTTAATGGGAGCCCAGCTGGCAAGAAGGTCCTGGTGAGGTTAACACAGTTTATTACTGTGTTGAATCTGGATAGCAGTAGTCATTTAATGCTCTGTCAGATGAAGGTTTAAATCCCAGCACATTTTTTTTTACCATTAAACCCATAATTTATTTCAACTTTATTTTCATTTTACATAGCAAATGGAAAGCTGCTGTACTACTTTTACTTTAAACAGACATCCAATGTGCTTGTCTAATTATGCAATAGGCAGTGTACTCTGATATACAGACAATGCAATACCAAATAAATGTATACAATGCAATAAAAATGATGCCAGCATACAAAGTGAATGCAGCAAGTGTAGCTACGGTGTCTACAGTTGGTGTGACAGTTGCATTAGGTAAAGATATGGCTTACACAGAAATCTTAGAGTGTAGTAACACATGTACAAATAATGTTTAAGTATGCAAAGGCAGAAATACTAATTATAAAAGTGAAGAAAAATAAAGTTCATACATGTTTAGAATGTATGACACTGTGGTGGATAATAGAGCTGATCTAGAAATCGACCAGTAGAAACCCATGTTATCATGCATGCATTTAGTTATAGCTGCATGCATTTAGTACAAGGCACTAACTGGCCTACAGGACAACTTCTGGATTTGCTCCATCCTACTTACACTCTGTAGGTTTGCTTTTAGGATTTTCTCCATGCTACCTAAACATACTGTTTTTTAAAGAAAAGCCCAGCTTGTTCACATCGTTTTAGTTATGTATGTCACCAGGTACTTCAGTCTCACACAAGATGCCAATTTTTACACTTATATATATATATATATATATATATATATATATATATATATATATATATATATATATATATATATATATATATATATTGCTTTCTGAAGAGAGAAATTCCCCCATTTAGCAGGGATGATAGATATGGAGTGAAAATTGGCATCTTGGTCATGTCAGAAAATAAATACTGCAGTTTGACTTGTTTGTCTTTAACTTACTAATTTGTGTTGTTCAATTTGGATAAGTTTCTGCTAAATTACAAAAATTAATAAAATGGATTAGCATTAAGGCAGAAAGGTTTGTTCCCAAAACAATCAGAAACTGCTGGTTCTGGCTCAGATAAATAATTAACAGAGATTAAAAAAAGGTTGACATTTTCAGGTCTGTACTGATTGTGTCTTTACTATTTTATTTGCCACCAAGTAGCTCCTGTTTTTTTCTAATGAAAGTTAGAGAATTATGTAGGGTTAAGTGTAATTGATCCCATAAGGGATGCTCTATTATCTCACCTGACAAAGATAGCTGTGTTATGAACTGTATAAATCTCTGCAACCCATGTCAAACTATTCCTCAGTTGTAGGGCATAACAGATCCTGTGGTAAGTACAGCTTGTTAGTGATAACATATCACTGTGTTTTAGTTTAGATGATGTTTGACTAGAAATATTTTGCAGAATACATCACAAATATCATGTAAAATTAATATAAATGTGTAGTATAACTGTGTCTGATTTATCAAAAATGGCAAAAGTTACTAAAACAAACATTTCCTTTTTACTTTTCAGGCATTTAAGGTCCTTGGCATTATGCAAAACCTTACTAAGCCTCCAAGCAATAACACATCCACCAATAGCACATCCATTGTTGCAAAGGTGTGTGTAGTAATCCCACTTTTCTGTGTTTTTCTGTACTGTATCCTTTTAATGTTACATACATTTGCCAGTCACAGACAATTTTTTGACAGCTCACGCTACATTTTGTTTGCCTACATGCTTGTCAACGACACACTGCAGCTGCTCACTTCAGTGGTACTTTTCCTTTTATTTCTGGGAAATGTAAACTTTGCCATCATCTACTGTGTACCCCTTCTCTTTATCTCCACAGCCACTTTCCAAAATGGCCCACTCATTTTGGCTGCCATGTCTCTAGAACGCTATGTGGCTATCTTTTACCCACTACAGCGACCTGTTTCATGGAGACCAGAGAAAATATGGGTAATAGTTTTAAGCCTATGGATCATCAGCTGTATCCCTCCAGCATTGGACTTTAGCCTGATGCGGCTCAAACCAGATGTAAACATCTTTAACACACCTGTGGTCTGTAAAAGCACCGTGCTTAATGTATTGCCTATCCAGACTCTTATCAAAGTGACTGTAAATGCACTATTTTTTGCTGTGGTGGCAATCATCATCCTCTTTACATACATTAGGATTTTGCTGGAGACTCGAAAGATGCGGCATGACAGGACCTCTGTAATCAAAGCCCTGCATACTGTGGTCTTGCATGGGTTTCAGCTGATTTTGAGCCTGATGGTTTTTACTTTTCCCATCACTGAGGCCCTAATTGTGTTAAATATCAGGTGGTTACAGGAGCATATTGAATTTTTTAACTACTTTTGCTTTGTGCTGCTGCCACGTTTCCTTAGCCCACTTATTTATGGACTTCGAGATGAAATCCTAAGAAGCTATATGAAGAAAGCCATACATTGCAACAGGAGTGCTGCTTGACTACATAATGTGAATTTGTTTTGCAAATTTGTTTAGCTGAGATTTTTTTAAAATCAATTTTGACATAAAAAAATCAACAAAACATGTAGTTTAAGCAGTAGGCTGTTGTCTTTGACATTACAGATCACAAACCAACTTTTATTTTTTACATACTATGTTTAACATTCTTAATCCAGTTATTTTAAAACATTCTGTTAAGAGTATTTTCGTATTATTAAAATTTACTTCTTAAGATCATTTTATATAAATATTTATGTTGCAAGTACCTATAAAGAATTGATTTGCAAAATGATTGCAATGACCTTAAATAGTTATTTAGGCTTTAAATATCTCTGACTGTCCCACTGTTTGCGTGTCATCAATCTCTATGCAAGAGGCTGTATTTTGCAACTTTATTGACCACTTAATCAACCATTAATTTTACATAGGACTGTGAACATTTCAAATTCTGCAAAAAATTTTTTATCCACTTTTAACGCAACACAAAAAAATCTATCTGATTACATAGTTTTTAGCTTCATTCTTAACATTTTTAATCTTAATTACATATTTACACATGATAGGGGTCACCCAAAGCAATGACACTGACTAGACACTGACTAGATATACGGCATGCATGGTGTTAAACCCACAGGGGCATATTTTTTGACTAATGCATTTTCTTTTAGTATTTGAACACAGAGCATTAAATGCCCAGAACACCCAGATGCCCAGAAGTAGCAATCTTCTATCTTATAGTTAATGAAATAAAGCTTATTACAAATGTCAACTTCAAAAAATTTTCTATTAGAACTTACAACATTTGGTCCTTTTGGTCTCCATTTATAATACAAATTAGATTTCAGTTAAAACATAGCACTGCACTCAGAGAGGTATAATATGTAATAATAGTCGTTTATGAATGCACTAGGTGTATTTTGGACATAAATAAAAAGTCCAGTAATAAGCTGTGTTAAGCAGGTATCCATCATACTGAAATGATCATTTCGAGATTCTTTAATTTGATGTTTTCACATTTGTGGTGTCAAATATCTTGCCATTCAGCATCAAAAAGTAATAAAACAGACAAATACCTCCAAAGTCATATGGTTTAACAGAGTGTGTAAATGAATGAACTGAGCACCAAAATGACTGAATGTAAAGACTGAATGTAATGACTAAATGTAAAGACTGAATGTAAGGATTAAATGTAATGACTGAATGTAATGATTAAATGTAAAGATTGAATGTAAAGACTGAATGTAAGGATTGAATGTAACGGTTGAATGTAAAGACTGAATGTAATAATTGAATATAATGACTGAATGTAATGATTGAATATAATGATTGAATGTAAAGACTAACTGTAAAGACTGAATGTAAAGACTGAATGTAAGGATTGAATGTAATGATTGAATGCAATGGTTGAATGTAAAGACTGAATGTAAGGATTGAATGTAATGATTGAATGTAATGGCTGAATGTAATGATTGAGTGTAGAGACTGAATGTAAATATTGAATGTAAAGACTGAATGTAAAGACTGAATGTAAGGATTGAATGTAATGATTGAATGTAATGGTTGAAAGTAAAGATTGAATGTAAAGACTGAATGTAATAATTGAATGTAAGGATTGAATGTAATGATTGAATGTAATGACTGAATGTAAAGACTGAATGTAAAGACTGAATGTAATGATTGAATGTAAAGACTAAATGTAAGGATTGAATGTAAAGACTGAATGTAATGACTGAATGTAATGATTGAGTGTAAAGACTGAATGTAGGGATTGAATGTAAAGACTGAATGTAAAGACTGAATGTAATGATTGAATGTAAAGACTGAATGTAAAGACTGAATGTAATGATTGAATGTAAAGACTGAATGTAATGACTGAATGTAATGATTGAATGTAAAGACTGAATGTAAAGACTGAATATAATGATTGAATGTAAAGACTGAATGTAAAGACTGAATATAATGATTGAATGTAGAGACTGAATGTAAAGACTGAACGACCTGCGAAACGACCGTCAGCGAAGCAGCACGGGGGACGTGGCTGCAGTCCACACAGCTCGACGTTCTTCACATGTTAGCGGCAGAACAGTTCGAGGTAGCAGAGCACAGTTAGAAATGGGTTTGGATCCTGATGGAAACGCGGGGCAGTGTGAGCTGAGCTGAGGGATCTGGGTGAGATGCGGTTTTGCAGGATTGTGATCGGGGGCTGAGAGCAGAGCCGCCGGTGAGTCACTGGAAAGAAAGTGTGTTCTCGCGGAACAGGGCAAAGCAAAATGTCCTGTTTATCTTTGTTATCACTCTGGCTCTTTTTCTTTGTGTACAACCCTTCACTCGGAGAGATTTACACATCAATGATGAGCGTAAAGCAGGCTATTTTATCAGAAAGACAACTTATCGATCATCTAAAAGCATATATCGACCGGGAAACACAAAGACTTCAGGACGTTATAAGGTGAGCGAAGTGGTCGGTATTATCTAACTAACAATGATTTTAAAAATCGCACAATGCTTTTAAATGCAGTTTAAAATAAAGTACTTCAAATGGGGTTTAAATCTGCATCATCCGTCCCAAATCACCTAAATTAAATTCATTCATTCATTCATTCATTCATTATCTCCCGCTTTTATCCTCTATTGGGGTCGCGGTGGGGTTCCCCATGCCCATCCAGGGAAGAACGTCTCGGGCGCTGGGCAGATAGACCCAGGACAGGGCGCCAATCCATCGCTGGGCACACACTCACTCACACAGACACACTCTATATAGGGCAATTTTGAGAATTCAATTGACTTGATCCATGTTTTTGGACTATGGGAGGAAACCGGAGAACCCGGAGGAAACCCACGCAGACACGGGGAGAACATGGAAACTACACCCAGATGGGGATTCGAACCGGGAATCCCTAGCGCCGAGAGGCGAAGGTGCTAACCACTAAGCCACCGTGCCGCCTCCAAAATTAAATAGATGAGTTAAATTAAATGAGAGTAAGTTTAAAGAAACTTTGAAAGCATACCTCCACTGAAATATAGCCCACAACAATTAATGGTCTATTGTGGGAAAACAGGATTTTGATTAATTTAAGCACATGCTTACACGTTTCATTAAACATAGGAAAATTCTAATTTACCTGCCTCCCACCCAGGTTTTACTCAAAGGTTACAGCCCTTCATACCAAACTTTACAGTGAAATCACAACTTCAATGGCTAATCCATTGGCAGCCTTCACACTCATTAAACGATTACAGTCTGAATGGAAAAACATTATATTCAACAATGAAGCAGATGATAACCACCAAGGTATTTTCATTCAGTTTCTTATGCAACTGTATCATCATCATATCAGTCATGTCCACCAGATCATCTTTTTTTCTGTGCCTTTTATGTGCTGGTCCCTTCTTTATGTATAAAAAATCTTTACGAAGATTACGCATTGTTACTTTGAGGTTCCTCTATAAATTTCCCTTTATCTCAGTTGGATAAATTTGTTTGTAAAACAATTTTTATACAACTAACACTTTTGGTGCTGATTTGTTTATATAATCATCTCATCTCATTCCTATACTAGGGACTTGGTTCGCGAGGGGGTTGCATGCAGGGGAGAATGTTTCGTGCACTGGGCAGAGACACCCAAGACAGGTCAATCCATCTCTGGGCATACACTCACTCACACACAATACATGGGGCCAACTTACCATAAATTTATTTTTTTGGGCTGTGGGAGGATACCAGAGAACCCGGGGGAAACCCACGTGGACACAGAGAGAGAACATGAAGATTCCACCCAGATAGGGCTTTCAACCTGCATCCCCAGTACTGAGCTACTACAATGTGCTAACCACTAAACAATTTGTATTTGTAGCAATGTACATTATTAATAAAATAGTTTTTTTTTTTTTACTGAAAATGAGTTTGAAGTTATTAACACTTAAAAAAATTTTTTTAGCACTCAGGATGAGCTATGAAAAGATGGAAAGCCATTTGCCAAACCTGGAGGACCTTCAGGGGGCAGCACAGGGGATAATGAGATTACAGGATGTATATGCCCTTCAGGTGGATGGATTGGTGGAAGGAAATTTTCAGAGGATCAGCAGTGGAATCACAGTTGACATTTACAGGCCGCCTGTGTCCATTCCTCTTTCTGGTGATGACTGCTTTCTTGTTGGAAAGGTGCGCAATCTAAAATATATTGAAACATTTGGCATCTGTTCTAATTGCTTATTTAACTGATCTTTTGAGGGAAAAGAAAACAGGAGAAAATGCCTTAAAGAGATCTCATATATTTTTAAAAGTTGTCTTTGAGTTTTATTCCTGACAGAAGTTAGAGGAGCATGTTCTACCCTATTCGAAATAAAAGATATAAATAAGACATTTTAATGTGAATATAAATATAAATATATATATATATATATATATATATATATATATATATATATATATATATATATATATATATATATATATATATATATATAGTGTGATATATAGTATATAGGTGATAACTCCATAAAACAAAAAATAGTTAGAGATAGTGACCAAAGCACAAATATTGCACAAATATCAGATATTTACAATTTACATTACTTATTAAAACATTTGGATGTTATTTAACTGGAAGTTTTATATAATCATTTTAAAGCATTGCAGCATGTGCTTCTTATTGCATGAAGCCAAGATGTTCCATATTGCCCATAAAGACTGGAAAATAAATTCCCTATAGCTTGCTGCCTGGCATTGAGCCAAAAACCCAGTACAGCAGTTGAGATAAACTGTATGGAACGGGTGTATTACTCAATATGGAATGTCACTTAGACCATTCCGCTGTGCTGGAATGGCTATGTCTGAGCACAATGTCTAGTGTGTTTCTTCTACAACAAGAAAAATGTGAGACAACAAACGAGAGAAATAAATATACATATAGTTTAAGGAAAATATCACAGCACATTTATATGGTTAAGATCATAAGATCACAGAATTTTATTTAGATAATTTAACAGGAAATAATCATGAAAAATAAAATGGTAATGTTTGCCAAGTCATGAGAAGCTAAACATACACTATAATCATTTTTGGATCTTTTGGGGGAAAAGGAAACTGGAGAAAAGGCCTTAAAGAGATCTCATATATTTTAATAAGTTGTCTTTGAGTTTTATTCCTGACAGAAGTTAGAGGAGCATGTTCTACCCCATTCAAAATAAAAGCTATAGACATTTTAATGTGAATATTTATTTGCACCTGGTGTTTAGTGGATGTCTTCAAAACCATACTAGCTGCACTTTCTGTTTGCATCAGATGTCTTAAAAGGCCAGCATAGCTTGCAACTGCAGGATTTCTTCAATTAGCAAATATTTTTGCTTACTGTAGTTTTTTTTAATTAAAAAAACTTTTTCTTAACAGTGAATAATATTGTGACTAATTTCATTTGATAATATATAATCTAGACTTCCAGACCAGGGGTTCCAGCTAAGATATAACAGCTGATCACAAACAATGCAGGCTTTTTACATTAAAATGAAGATATTGTTTAGAAATTATTCTTAACATTGTCGCTGAAGTTCCCACAGATGTGTTGCACTAGTTGCCTTGCTTTTACTGTTTGGTCCAGTTTATTCCAAACAAGCTCATTGGGGATTCTAGCTGGAGACAGTGTAGGAAGATTTGTGCAGGCCATATTATAATATAAAGCCTACTAGCATGTTCCTGTCTCCTAATGTAGTTCTGACATAACCAAAATGCATGATTAGGGTTATTGTCTTGCTGTAATATGAATTACTGACCAGGAGAACATTTGCACCATTTCAGGTTATTCATTTAATTTGTTCTTTGTAAGTGTCAATATTAAAGGTGATTATTGACACGTTTTAAAGCTCTTGTTCGGTAGTGTTTTTAAAAAAAAATCAAGTTACAATGACAAATAGGATTAAAGCCTTAACTTTTATTTAAGTATTTATGTTTCTTTTGAAGGTGGCATATGACGTACAGGATTACTATCACTCTGTGCAATGGTTTGAAGCTGCAGTACGACTTTTTCGGAAATCGGAATGGAGTCTAGAAAATGAGAGCACTCTAGAAGAGGCTCTGGATCATTTGGCCTTTTCACATTTTAAGGTACGCTACATGCATTATAAAGATTTTTAAGGTTTATATAATTTTATTATTAATCATATGTGCAAATGCCTTTAGACAGGACACATCTCCTCTGCTCTTAGTCTGTCACTGGAACTGCTACATTATGGTAAAAAAGCTTAATAAATTGTTTACAGCATGGTGATGGGTACACTCATGTCCATCACATCATCTTTGTAAACATTATATATGAGTGTTGTTTGCAGTACTGTGCAATTATTAACTTTTATTATATTATATTCTTAAGATCCATCAAATACAAGGATTCAGTTAAATGTGGAAAACTATAAGACACTTCTGGCGAAAAGTCCTGCTAATGCAAGCACAGAGATAGGATTAAAAAGACCCAATACCACCTACCTAAGAACACGGGACACATATGAAAGGCTTTGTCAAACCCAGGGATCTCAGGTAATCGATGACTAAGTGCTTGTTGATTTATTAACTCCACTTGTTTTACTCATTTAGTCTACCAGAAATCAAGGACCATTCTAGTAACAGCTCAATATAATTGAACAAATGTGGTTTAGATATGGAGAGAAGATGAAAGATAATACTTTCTTTGGCCCAAAAGTAAATAATGAAACTTGGCTGTGTCCCTTTAGCTGAGGCATCATAAAAACCCGAGGCTTTTTTGTGACTATTTCAACAACGGCAGTCCAGCTCTACTCCTGCAGCCTGTAAAACGAGAGCTGGTCAGCCTGCAGCCGTATGTTGTCCTTTTTCATGGGTTCATCACCAAAGCTGAGGCCCAGCACATCAGGGACTCTGCAGTGCCTGGGGTAAGGAATTTGCAAATGCATTCTTACAAAGCAAAAGCACATATACAGACACATAAATTAGAAAGGTTTAATTTTTCCCCCAGCTATTTCCATTATGCATTACTACAATGGAAAAGATCTGCATATTTGATTTGGCCCAGCATAACATCTGATCGCTTTTCTGTAGCAACTATCATATTCATCCAGGATTAGGTCTAAAAAAGAGCACTGATACATGCACTGATTCATGCACTCCCAATGATTAGAATCTCCAATTTAACCTTGCAATGTGGTAAGCATGAGGAGAACATGCAGTCTCCACACATGAGGGACCATGCCTTTGCCTTACCCAGGAATTAAGCCCAGACCTGCTTGTTGTAAGATGAAAATTCTAACAGCTTCAATACCATATTACCGCATTTTGGAAAGTCTTATTATTGGCAAATATACACTTACTGGCACTGAATTTTTTTGCAAACTGGGGTTGATGATGTGGTTACTAGGGGTAGAGTTACTACTACAACAACCAATACATACTACAAATAGGAGTTCACTGGGGCATAGATTCAAATACATATTGATAGTTGTAAAGGAATATTGGACAGGATAACATCCCGTAGTCACCACAAATAAAAAGGTACTGACATGCACTGAACCCCATTCCACATATTCTCAATAAGATAAAAAACTGAGAGACAACAAAACAAAAAAGTTTGATATCATATTAATGGAAGCAATCTATTAATATTGTGGCATTGATCATCATGCTTCTTTAAGCATCTAAATGCTACACAGGGAGAATCTAATCTCAAAGAAGGTATAATTGGCTTTAATAAAGAACAAAATAGCCATTAAGTGTTTTATTTTAATATTAATTACATACATGAAGTACTACTTTTCATTGATAACATATATTATGTACATAATTTGTTTGTCATTTGTATTTTGTTTTTTAGTTTCAGCATTTGACCACCTTAACTATTCATTCATTCATTCATTATCTTCCGCTTATCCTCTGTTAGGGTCGCGGTGGGGTTCCCCATGCCCATCCAGGGGAGAACGTCTCAGGCGCTGGGCAGATAGACCCAGGACAGGGCGCCAATCCATCGCTGGGCACACACTCACTCACACATACACACTCTAAATTGGGCAATTTTGAGAATTCAATTAACTTGTTCCATGTTTTTGGACTGTGGGAGGAAACCGGAGAACCTGGAGGAAACCCACACAGACACGGGGAGAACATGGAAACTCCACCCAGATGGGGATTCGAACCGGGAATCCCTAGCGCTGAGAGGCGAATGTGCTAACCACTAAGCCACCGTGCCGCCCCCACCTTAACTAAATTAAGTTAAATTTAATCTTCACCTGAGTCATTAACACCACTGTTACTACAGTACATGTTTGAGGATTGCTTAAGATTTACACATTAAATCAATGAAATACTAGATTGTATCAGAATGACATGTGACATTGCACAAGTAAGATTGAATCTTGAGTTTGATTGTTTGCAGTTCACAAATAAGTTGTTAATGTTGAACTTTTTCAGTTGAAAACTTTGGTTTAACAACATGGTGTGCACCACACATAGCAAAGAACTCAGAAAGAAATGGTTTAATGGCCCCAAAAATCTGACACAATACATTTTATCTTCCAAGAAAACTATTTATTAAAAAGATTATTTATCTTACTTAACTAACAAAAGTTTTCATGTACATTTGATACATATTTATTTTCGTAGACTTAAAGAACCAGCGTTGCGACCTACAAACACCTTGCCCACACACACACACACACACACACACACACACAACAAACACATATATATATATATATATATATATATATATATATATATATATATATATATACATATATATATATATATATATATATAACATTGTGACTGTATACTGAATTTACAAAAACTGTACACTCACATTAGCTGTTAATTTCCACAATGTAAATCATTCAATTGTGTTAGTGAAATCATGTTGAAATTTTATAGTTATATTATGGCTTTGGTTAGTGTGTAATCTTTCTTCACCTAATAATTAAGCTTAAATATTTTTTTTATATATTTATAATAGTGGAAAGTGAATGGAAAAAACACTATTGCTAGGTAGATTTGAGAATCCACCAGCCACATTGGCAGGTGGAAAAAAATGTTGGCTTCAGCCTATGCCAGAGCTATGTCCTAAAGTCAAATATAGGCCTTCTGTCTGCTAAAGTATAGTCTACACAACCTGAGTATCCAGAATAAGCAATGTGAACCAATGTTGAACAAAAAGACCAGAGTTGAACAATGCTGGAACAGAATATAATTTTATATATATAGTCAGTTATGGTATGAAAATAATTATGCTTACTGATTACAGTTTTTATATTTGTATTTATTCATAGTGTTTCAGAAATATAGTTATAGATAGTAAATTTTGACATGGCATAAACCCATCCATAAATCCATTATCTTCCTCTTTATCCTATATTAGGGTCGCTGTGGGGTTCCCCATGCCCCTCCAGGGTCGAACATTTCGGGCGCTGAGCAGATAGACCCAGAACAGGGCTCCAATTTATCACTGGGCACACACTCACTCACACAGACACACTCTATATAATTCTATATAATACTCTATAATTCAATTGACTTGATCCATGTTTTTAGACTGTGGGAGGAAACCGGAGAACCCGGAGGAAACCCACGCGGACACGAGGAGAACATGGAAACTCCACCCAGATTGGGATTCAAACCGGGAATCCCTAGTGCTGAGAGGCGAATGTGCTAACCACTAAGCCACCGTGCCGCCCTACATGGCATAAATGATTCATTAAATTAAAGAGTTATATTAGGTCATTAAGCAGACACTTTTATCTGAAGCAACTCTGGGTTGGACATACTGCATTACTGCAAGAATTATCTTACCTTAAAAATCTATCTCTGGTTTTACTCATATGAAATGATTTTTTTTTTCAGTAATAGTGGTTCAAATTAATCTCATTTTATTAACTTCTGCTTAATTTTATACTAGGGTCTATTGCTACCTCATGCCCCATTCCCATCCAGGGGAGAATGCTGCCATCCTAGGCACATACACTCAGGACAGGGTGCCAATCCAACACTGGGCACACTTACTCAGCAATTTAGATATGGGCAATTTAAAACAGACATTGAATTCATGGAAACTAGAGAACCCCGAGAAATCCTACGTGGACACAGGAAGAACGTGGAAACCCCAATGATTCGAATTCGTATTCGAACCTAGATCCCCAGTGCTGAGAATATGTGCTACCCACTGAGCCACCGAGCCACCCTGGTGGTTAATTATTTTTTTTAAATGCCTCCTGCTTCCTGCCAAATGAAAATAATAATCCTTACAATAATCTGTAATATAAACATTTAATAAACCCAGCTTTGTGATTTCAAAAACTTTGACACCATCACTGGCTGCTCTGTAATCATATTCAGCTGGAGTCAGATGATTGCAAGTAGATCTACTTATTTAGACATGTGAGGAAGGTCAGCTGTGCCAGCATTCCTAAATTTCCATCCATCATGATTTTTTGGAGGATAATTATCTCACATCCTTGCCAGAGACTTTCAACGGTGCATTGCAATCCATGGCTAAAGCTTACGTCTCTTGATTACCAATACAACTCATGTACATTTTTGTTAAGTAGACCAACCAACATTTGCATTTTTGGTCTTTGTGTAATCTATGTTTTTTGCCTATTTGCCTATTTATTTTTAAAAAATACTAAGATTACAATTACTGTATGTGACATTTTCCATGTCATTCTTTTTTCATGTGTCCAGTTAAGAAGATCTGTAGTAGCATCAGGGGTTAACCAGACAACTGCTGACTATCGCATCAGCCAGAGGTAGGTGCTGATTTTAAGATTTTTTTTTGTATTTATGACACTTGGTGTATTACAGGGGACTGTGTACCCAATAAGCTTTGGAATAGGCTCCAGCAAACCCCTACTTATGTACATTTAAGTGCAATATTTCACATTCAATTTACAACAAAATAGTTCACCATTTATTATCACCATTAATACCATTAACACCATAATAACAAAATAATAACCATTTATTTTAAAACATTTATGATCATAATGATCAGGTTTGATAAAACTCCAGTGTAACTAATCCTCCTTAACTTCTGAATTGTGTTGTTCTCTCATTTGTAAGTTGATTTGGATAAAAGCATTTGCTAAATGACTAAATTATACAAAATAAAATTTTTAGAAAATCCCAGGCAAAACCCACAGTTAACCTGTTAACCTGTAGGTTTTCTTTAAAGAACTTATTGCATTTATACATTTTACAGATAATCATTGTGCCAACATTTCATTTTTTAGAACAAATACATAAATATGCAGAAACACCTGAATACTGATTGCTGATTATAGTAAACATTCATTCATTCATCCATTATCTCCCGCTTTATCCTCTATTAGGGTCGCGGTGGGGTTCCCCATGCCCATCCAGGGGAGAACGTCTCGGGCGCTGGGCAGATAGACCCAGTACAGGGCGCCAATCCATTGCTGGGCACACACGCACTCACACAGACACACTCTATATGGGGCAATTTTGAGAATTCAATTGACTTGATCCATGTTTTTGGACTACGGGAGGAAACCGGAGAACCCGGAGGAAAACCACTCGGACACAGGGAGAACATGGAAACTCCACCCAGATTGGGATTCGAACCGGGAATCCCTAGTGCTGAGAGGCAAACATGCTAACCACTAAGCCACTGTGCTGCCCATTGCATTACATTTGTTAAATATATAAAATGATATTGGAAAATTCATCCTCCAAACTGTTGGCAATGTAAAATCATAAAATTTTTTGTATGGAAAATGTGTAAATATGTTTTATTTGTTAGTGCTTGGCTGAAGGACTCAGCACATCCCACTATCAGTAGGGTGGATCGTCGCATTACTTTACTGACAGGCCTGAATGTAAAGCTTCCCTATGGTGAATACCTGCAAGTGGTGAATTATGGCATCGGAGGACATTATGAGCCTCACTTTGACCATGCAACAGTAAGGTTTCTTTCCTAAAAACAGTACATGTTATTAGTTATTTCCTAAAGTGAATGTGTCACTATAATATAAAAACAAGATTGTTTTGGAAAGTATTAAAATGAAGCACCTAAATATGACTCATGATCAAAACTTCTGCTTTCTGAGCATTTATTATACAGTTCCTCTGTATGAAAAACAATGCCATTTTGTAAAATGTTGTAAAAACAAGACTGTTTTATTATGTAGTGCTTTAGTATAAAAAGTCAAATGTATATTCTTAATCTCCTTCTTATTGAAGCGTGTCATTCATCAATTTTCAAAATCTTTGTCAATAATAAAGAGATAGTTCACTGTTTTTTCAGGATGGTTTTAACATGCAATTAAGGAATGGGGCGGCACGGTGGCTTATTGGTTAGCACGTTCGCCTCTCAGCGCTAGGGATTCCCGGTTCGAATCCCCATCTGGGTGGAGTTTCCATGTTCTCCCCGTGTCTGCGTGGGTTTCCTCCGGGTTCTCCGGTTTCCTCCCACAGTCCAAAAACATGGATCAAGTTAATTAAATTCTCAAAAAATTGCCCCCTATAGAGTGTGTCTGTGTGAGTGAGTGTGTGCCCAGCGATGGATTGGCGCCCTGTCCTGGGTCTATCTG
>JAFMOD010000228.1:202043-482396 GCA_019802435.1 Corydoras maculifer
TATATACATATATATATATAATGTGTGTGTGTGTGTGTGTGTGTCCACGATTCATCAGAAATTAAAAGCCATCGTGCTGCCCTCGTCTGCTAAATGACCAAATGTAAATATGAATGTGAATGTAAACGTCGGCGGCACAGTGGTTAGCATGTTCGCCTCTCAGCACTAGAATCCCCATCTGGGTGGAGTTTCCATGTTACCCCCGTGTCTGCATGGGTTTCCTCCGGTTTCCTCCCACAGTCCAAAAACATGGATCAAGTTAATTGAGTTCTCAAAATTGCCCCATAAAGAGTGTGTATGCGTGCGTGTCTGTGTGAGTGAGTGTGTGCCCGGTGATAGATTGGCTCCCTGTCCTGGGTGTATCTGCCAACCACCCGAAACATTCTCCCCTGGATGGGCTTGGGGAACCCCCCCCCCCCCACCGCGACCCTAATAGAGGATAAAGCGGAAGATAATGAATGAATGAATATAAACGTCGTACCGAATGTCTCTCACTAAAGCAACATTGCCATCTGCTGTCAGTCCACGCAAAGCAATACAGAGGAAAACTGAAGCAGCCTATTTCCGCCACTAAGAAGAAAAAAAATCTATCTCAGAATTCTTATAATTCTGATCTTAGAATTATTCATTCATTCATCCATTATCTTCTGCTTCATCCTATATTAGGGTCGTGGTGGGGTTCCCCATGCCCATCCAGGAGAGAACGTTTTGGGCGCTGGGCAGATACACCCAGGACAGGGCGCCAATCTATCCCAGGGCACACACTCACTCTCACACACACACTCTTTATGGGGCAATTGACTCAAAAAAAAAAAAAAACTCAATTGACTTGTTCCATGTTTTGGGACTACGGTAGGAAACCGGAGGAAACCCACGCAGACACGGGGAGAACATGGAAACTCCACCCAGATGGGGATTCGAACCGGGAATCCCTAGCGCTGAGGGGCGAAGGTGCTAACCACTAAGCCACCGTGCCTCCTTTTATGTTATGAGTTATGATTAACTAAATAGATCTCTCTAATCTTAGTTGCTTAATTATTCTGAAACACCACATCGGATAATGATCAGGTTTAATTATAGTACAGTGTAGCTGGTTTCTCCTTCACTACTGATTCTCTCATTAGTAAGTCGCTGTGGATAAAATCGTCTGCTAAATGACTAAACGTAAATGTAAACGTCGCCATTTGCTATGTGTGTGTGTGTGTGTGTGTTCGCGCCAATGTTACCTGCAGATGGCAGTAATGACTCGTTGCGTGCTTCTCGCCTGGACTCCCGAAGAAATGATAGGCGGTAGTTGTGATTAGTTGCCCGGTTGCAGTCTGTAAACTGTTGTTATAAATTAAGGATGATAACCTAAACATAAAGTTTAAAGTCGCGAAGAGATGAAAAACAAAAGAGTAAACCCGTCTCACACTGGAAGTAAAAGAAATAAAGGTGGGTTCGGAGCTTTGCAGTCCGTAAGGTAAACGCTGCACGGATTAAAGGAACCGTTGGCTTTAGTTGACAGTAACTCTGCTGATCCGTTCAGATGATTATACTGAATCACAGCCCAACCTGCATTATTAAAACCATACCATCTGCAGATTACATAAAGCGCTTACTTACTAGTTGTAAGCTATGTGTTATCATATATCTGGTGCACTAGCTGTCATCTGATCCTTCGTGCTTCAAAAGAAATACTTACAGTTTTATACAGCTGACGTTATAGTTATATGAGAAAAATAGCTTTCATTTAAATCAAGGTTGTACTGCTTAGTAAATATGTATATATAATGTTTTATATGTTTAGATTTTTGTATTGTAAATATTTTAAAAGTAACACGAGCGATGTGACGCTTCTAAATTGATTTATATGAATATAATGCTGTTTAATAACTGTACAGACTTGTCAAATGGACAAGTGGAGCAAAAAGGGAGGTGTGCAAAGGCTTGGTTGAGTGGGTTTGATAGGGAGGAATTTGATTAGCCCAAAAAGAGTCCTGACCTGGCCGGTCCAAGCCCAACACCCCAAATAATCTTCTGGATTAATCAGCAAACATCGTTAGAGACACATGACAAAGTCATATAGAAAGTATTCCCTCCCTAAACAATGGGAACTGTTAACTGCAAAGGCTGTGGTGATGGCTAGTGCAACCTAGAATTGGTTGTCATAAAAACTCCTGCAGGTGTAATGTGTGGTTGTCCCAACACTTTTTTCTGGTCCTGCAAATGTCAACTGCTTTTTTTTTATATTTATATAACTTCATTGTTAATATTGTAAACAAGGTAAACCACATCGCAAAAGAGTTGACCATTGTCAGAGTGACTTAGATTATTTCCACTTTTGTTTACAGTTATTAGTGATGTCTCTCCGTCAACAAGCCTTCCTCCACTTGTAGAGGGTCAAGTGCGCTGCTTTCTGAGAGTCACAGTGAGCAGAGTGCTGTGGACAATCCCCAAACCTCCCGCAGTAACTTTGGTGCGATTGCGATGGTGGGGTGAAACAACTGGTGGAACACTGTTCTACCCCAGAGACCAGTCCCTAAATAGACAGAAAGATGTAAAATCCACAACTCGATTCCCAGTACGATGTGGCCCCAAGCAGTTCACCTCTTATCTAACAGGTAATCATCCTAATCAGCACATCTTAAATATGATGGCACAAATTATTCAGAAATCACCAAATGTAATCATTTCCATAATTTGTTTTGGATCAGTTTCTTGGGCATTCTAATTTTGAAACCCAGTCTGTTATTTTCACGTAGACATGAGCTCATTGACTTTGGATGTTCTTACAAAACGTGATCATTTACCGATAGCACGAGTCCAAATAGCTGGGATTGCTCAATTGTCCCTGTCCTATTCCATCAATGGGTTTTTCACACTTGTGTCACCCACATCCGAAAAACTCGGCGAGATACAGGTGAGTGATACATAAACCATGTGCTAAGTCAGTACATTGCCAGAGACACATATACAGTTTCTGTATTCATGTTTCTGTGTTCTTTTGAATAGATTTTTTAAATTATATTCTACAGGTCACACTTGCTTTAGAACCACTCACAGAATGCTATGAAAGTAGCAGTTCAGTACCGAACACTGACATTAGCACAGAAATGCCAGTTTGTACTTCTGGTGCTCCAACTGACAAAAACCTGTTGGTGGTATCTAAGCCACACTTTGGTTCAAGCCACAGTGGAAGAGAATCAGCTGTAGACAGCGCCAGCTGTACACCAAGGTGTGTGACTTCTAGTTGTTTTAAGTGATTACTTTAGTAATTGTTATAAACTTATAATACTAAAAAGGACATTTTGTGTCCAAAGACAACAAGTTGGGTATTAAAGCTTAAAAATTGCACAGTTTATTTTAAAAACATATCACAGCCCGGCGGCACAGTGGCTTAGTGGTTAGCACGTTCGCCTCTCAGCACTATGGATTCCCGGTTTGAATCCCCATCTGGGTGGAGTTTCCATGTTCTCCCCCTGTCTGCGTGGGTTTCCTCCGTGTTCTTCGGTTTCCTCCCACAGTCCAAAATATGGATCAAGTCAAGTGAGTTCACCAAATTGCCCCAGTTAGAGTGTGTCTGTGTGTGTGAGTGTGTGCCCAGTGATAGATTGGCGCCCTTTCCTGGGTGTATCTGCCCAGTGCCCGAGACGTTCTCCCCTGGATGGGCATGGGGAACCCCGCCGCGACCCTAATATAGGATAAAGCGGAAGGTAATGGATTGGATTGGATATCACAGCCCATGGTGAATTTGGTGTCTGAGGAAGATCAGTTGTTCTAGTTTATAGTTTCATAGTCATAGTTTCATAATCAGATAATTGGTTGTAATGCTTTTTGTTACTTTTATCATGAGTTACATTGAACACCTGTTTTTGTTTGGGTACATTATTTTTCATCCTAACCTGACTAAAGCAATATGTTTAAAGAGTTTTGGTTGTATACTGTGTACTGTCAGACCAGCTTTTGAAAACTCTACATAAAAGAAGGAAGATGAATTTAATTGTTGTAATATATTTGGTAGAGGGAAAGATCATCTGTACTTTCAAGAGAAGGAAAAACCCCTTTCCACTGGTGAACCAGATTCTCACATTCCCTCAGCATCAGTTGACCTTCTTTCTGGTAAATTTGACATTTTCTGCTTTGTGTTGTATTGATTTTTTTAATGTTTTTTTTTCCTCATTTGATTTTTATTTACTTCACTTCTCTATTTCTTATAGCTCTTCTTGAACGTGGTAGTAAACTTAGAAATGCTATGGTGGTTTCTGCTTTGAAGGCTGATATTGATTCAGACATGGCTCTTAAGGACATTTCTCTGCCTCTGCCGAAAGATAACATTGAAGTGCCACCCTTATTGTATGCTCCTGCTGGTTCTTTTATATATCACATACTAATTATGAGGATGCGTCAGCTGCTGACTAAATTCTTATATTTTTGTAGACCCCCCAAGTCCTCATCAGGGAGCCTCTTGCAAAACATCCTCCACTCAGATCTACAGCACTCCACACAAGACATGAAACTCCTCAAGCCAGACTGTGTCACAGACCCACATGATGCTGCCATTGATCTGCTTTTAGGAAGGTAGTACAGAGCCTTCATGAGTGATGCTCTCAAGTTTTCTTCCATGTACCCCTTTTTTTTTTTAAAAAGGCTTATGATGAGTCTTAAAGTAAAAAAAAAAAAAAAAAACTGTTATTAATATAGTGTATATGGCACCCCAAGAGCTTCCATTTATTTGCTCCTCACTTTTTCTGCTTTCACTTTTAATCACCTGCCTCCGAGCCTGCACCATTTAATAGAAAATAAGTAATTCTTGGCAGCAGTGAAAAAATGTTTAAACGTCTTGCCAGGTCACCATCACAGCTTTAACAAATGTTTGGCGGTATGCTAATGCAATAATTCTGCAATGTTTTTTAGCAGCATTTCATAAGAACAGTATTTTTTAGTGCCTCAAATCACCCTAATAATTTTAATATAGTTTAAAGTGTTTTAAAAATGATTTCTTTATTGATGAATGTTTGTGATGTGGTGTATTTAAAGTAACATCATCTGTAATGTGCTTAATTCTAGTGTAAATAGATCTTTGCCATGGGATGGAGAAGGATCTCCTCCTGACTCCCTTTCTGGATGTAGTAGTGTCCTCATGGACAGTGAACTCACTGACCCTCAGTATGACCAGAGCCTTCTGGAGAACTTGTTTTATGCCACTTCAGTAAGCAGACATGAGCTTGTGTTGTATCCACTGCATAAAAAGAGCATTAGTATATTTGCACTTACTGTTCTGTGAATTTTCTGATTTCAGACCCATGACAGCTGTTTGAATGTAGAAGAAAAAGATAAAAAAAATGCCAGGTCAAGATTTTGATATTATTGAAAATTTCAGTGAAATGATTGATGGCTACAAACAAAACATAATAAACAGCTAAGTTTACTTTGTCATTAATAAATTATTTCGTTTTTCTCTTAAGGTTGGATTTCAATGGACAGCCACATGTGGCAGCCGAGGACACATTCTATGGACTAAGCATGGACAGAATTGCACTTCTCGAAAACATGAATTTCGCTAAAGTTATCATTCTGCAGTTATCAATCCCTATATGTAGTAAATCTACGGGTACACGGAAATTGCCAGGGAAAGGAAAACCACCTGTACCACTTAGCAACAAAAAATGGTATCTTTTTAAATTTTAACTTTACCTTTTGTAGCCTAAATATTTGAAATCTCCCTCTCTAAATATTTGAAATCTCTCTCTCTCTCTCTCTCTCTCATTCTCTCTCTTTCTCTCTCAGTTACAGCTCAGTTAAAACCTTATTTTTTTCTTTTCATCTACTCTGTTCTAAATGTGAATGTGTGTTTTTGGATCATTGTCTTGTTGATTGACCCACTTTTAGCCAAACTTCATCTATCGTACATTTGACCTTGTTTGTAGTTGACTGAGTGACTGAAAGCCCACATCACACCTCCACCACTGTACTTTTATGAAGTGTGTTATATTATATTATGCATATTCAACTAACAGACAGTTTCACTCTGTCTCTTGTTTAGCTCATATTTTGTGGAGTATCTATTTTCTTTACCAGTTGCTCAAAAAGACACTAGAAAGACTGTTCCTGCTGAATTCACCCGTGTTGTTTCCAGTAAAGTTGTAGATGGAGGTAAAGATTCATCATTCTGTAGCAGTTTATTCCGGAGACCAGAGTTATTACAGTATAAAACAACTAATTTGTAACCTTTCTTTTTAGTGGTTAAATTTCAGCACCAGAGTGTTTTCTCTGTTGACTTCAGTGGACCAAGCATCAAGAGATGGTGGAATACTGATCTTATTTTTACAATATACACCAGGAAAAGCCATCAGATGAAAGTAACTACTTAGTGTTACACCACTTACTGAATGCATACTCAATGTTTAAGTCCATTTACATTTACATATAGTCTTGCAGATGCTTTTATCCAAAGTCTCTTACAAATGAAAGAACAAGTCAGTAGTTATGGAGGAATCAGTTATGCTATAGTATTATCAAACCTGATCATTATCCAATCTGGTTTCTTAAATGTAGTCTGAAGGTAATTTTTGTATCTTTATTTAGCCAGTTCCCGTTGGAAAGGCCACGTTTTCATTACGCACTTTGCTTCAGAGTAACCGGCTAAGCATCACCACTGCCCTTCCTGTTCAAAGCCTTGATGGTGACAAACAGGATTTGGGGCCTTTAAAGGTATGTTAGGGTATTAAGTTTGGTAAAATTGCACATTATAATTAAAAATTAAATTCTGCTCATTAGCATCTTACAATATGTTTCTTGAGTGAGTGCCGTATTCATTCTTCATTGTGGAATAAAAATAACCAGAACTAAAATGAACTAGGGGAATGACAAAGGTTTTGTACATATTGTTACGTTTGAATTATTTTTGTTAATCAAAGTAAAGGGTATTTTGGCCAAATAAAGCATTTCATGTAAAATAGCAAGAGTGTTAAAAAAATGTAAAAAAATCTATTGAGCAAATATTTGGATTTTATTATAATTGCTTCATTGTGTGATTGGTTATAAACACCGCTAAGCAATATTTATTGTTAGCCTCTACAACTAATATTTATTTATTTTCTTTAAAGGTCTCATTTGAGTTAATAACAGACAAGAATGATATTACATCAAAGGTCAAGAGGATGGATGCACGAGCAGCTTCACAGAACCGAGATGACTTTAGTTTGTGGCTGGGGGATGAAGACGCTTCTGAAACATGCAACCCTAAATTTACCCAAAGGGGACAACCCTCTTCTGTGAGAGTTCATTCATCACACAGCATTCAGATGCCCCAGGCCGGGTCTGTTTCTCCCCAAAGAGTCCAAACTTCTCCATATAACCCATCTCAGTCTAGAGAGGAAGAAGAGATTGAAGTTTTACTTCACACTTTGCTCATGGTGCCAGATGGAAAAGATTTGAACTGTGCCCCCTTACAGCCCAATGTCTACCTTAACTGTAAGCTCTTTGGATCGGAGGAGACTGTGCGATCTGCTGTCAGCTGGGGTCATATACAACCAACTTTCAGTCTGATTCAGGTGTGTTTACTAATTTATTTGGGTTTGGACAGTTAACCCAGTTTGAGAGTTTCAACTATAACATATTGAACCACTTGAGCTGCTTTTTATGAACCTTAACCTTAGGTTTCTCAGACTGTTTTATATGTTTGCTGTAAGTTAATCTGGATAAAAGCATCTTGGGGGGGGGGGGGGGGCCCCCCCCCCCCCCCCCCCCCCCCCCCCCCCCCCCCCCCCCCCCCCCCCCCCCCCCCCCCCCCCCCCCCCCCCCCCCCCCCCCCCCCCCCCCCCCCCCCCCATTAATATTTTATATATATATATATATATATATATATATATATATATATATATATATATATTTATTATTATTATTATTATTATTATTATTATTATTATTATTCAAACCCATTTTTAGTAAATGTTTGGTGGACATGTTTTATTTTTAATTTATTCACATAAGAATATAACTTGTTTACTTACCTTCTAAGCAAAATTAAATTGTGTGATCACAAATTCCCTCGATCATTTTTTGTGGTAAATAGGTACAGAATCCTATATGTTTTTTGTACTCCCCTTCCCCTGTACATTACTCTTTTTTTTAATTTTTAAAAATGTATTCATTTATGAGTAATAGGAATACTATTATTCATATATGCAAAATAATGATCTCATATCTGTTGAATGTCCATAAGATGATTTAACAGAATAAATTCTTGTAATATTAGTAACATTTTTTTAAAAAAAAGCAGTTCTCAGTTGAATTATTATGTATGTATGCATTTTAGTATTATGTCTGTTAAAAACAGAGAATTCAGTAAGGGTCAGAAGAAGAATATTTGTAAAAGAAAATGTATCACTTTTTTAACACATTTATCTCCAAATGTGATGGACAAGATAAAAACAGTCAATTTTGCCTAATTGCCATACAAGTTTTGAATTAAATTAAATTGAATTGAATTAAATTAAATTACTTGTTAATATTTCTTCTTGTTTCTCAAAGAGATCACAAGATTTCCAAGCTGCTTCTGCGCGCACAGTACCCAGTAGTGGCAGTGGACAGCCACATGCCCATAGTGGACATTTTTACAGGAGAAACACGTGGGAGCCTGAGGGTTTTCTTGGCTATGGGCACAATGCAACAGATTACATCTCTCCAAAAAATAAGAGAGGAAGAACAAATCTCTGTAACTCCCGTCCCCAGACCTTCTGCAAACATAAAGGTCTGTTCTCTTTAATCAATCTGTTCGTGATGGTTTTAGCTTATCTGAGCAAATGCTGAGTTACTCTTTTTAAAAATGTTTCATCTTGAAGTCTTGTGTGACCTCAGCACCAGTGTGTCAGAATGAAGATCAACAAGATTCACATTTTACCCTGTTTTAATGACTTTTCTTTTTTAATGCAGAAGAAGTCATCAGTCGAGGTTTGCAGTGAGCATGTGTTTTTGGTACATGTTGAAAAAGTAAGGGGATTGACTCCACTGCAGTCTACTGTATGGGGAGAAGCTGACTGTTACGTTAAATACTTATTTCCCACACTGGAAGAGGAGGCCATGCAGAGTAATAACATAGATATTGTTGAGAACAGTAAGCATCTGTTTATTTATCAAAAACACTAATGAGTTTTTTGAGTGTCATTTTGAATGTCATGTCATGCTTTGATTGCATCTCCTTATTTGGAAACATTTAAATATTATATTACTCTGTACTTAAAATTTTGAGGATCCCTTGAGAGGTGATCACAGTCTGGGGTTTTCTAAGACATGCATGGTCAGGTTCTTATGAGCTCATATAGGTTAGCTGAACATCATATGAGCTACAGAGTCGTAAAACAGCTAAAAAAGCCTTCGTCATCCAAGAAGGCAAGCAATTTATTTCAGTAGTCAAGATAAAGGATAATAAAGTCTCATCTTCTTGATTTTTGGTAATTTATAGAGATGATCAGTGATATTGTTGCTGTTTTCATAGTTAAAATATGGAATTATGTTTATTATTATTTGTAAGGTATAGATTCTATTGTACTCCACAGGTATTAATCTGAAGTCATATCGAACTGCAGCCACGCTGTGCATTCCTGATCCTGTGTTCAACCACCGTGAGACTCATGTGCTTCTAGCTCCTCCTGAGATTCCAGTACAGAGACTGTTGCTCAGCTGTCTGGCCAGTCACAGCCTCAGTACTGGAGGAGGAGTCCAGTTTGAGCTGTGGTGCAGGTGAGACATCACGTTTCCTCAGTGGTATGGTTTTAAATTAGCCCTAACTTCTGTCAAGTCATCTGCAGTTACTTTGTTATAAAATAATTATTAATAAATATATAAATCCAGATTTTGAGAGGTCTCTGTTTTGCATTATCTACCACCAACTTGCCTGTATTTTGTACTTTTATAACCTAGAACTTAAAAATAATATTTGAAATGTACACCTTTTTAACTATGTGCCAATTGTTGACAAACAGCTGTAAACATCGATAATTTAGGCTTTTTATTCAGGCCCATTTGTAAAAGTATGTAAATCATGCTTATAGACATGTTATTTGGACAATTGCATTCCTCCTGTTTTTTGGGCACACTTTGGGGAAGGCCCTTCTCTATTACATCATGAAAGCACAAAACAAGGTTTATTAAGGAATGAGTGGGTGAATTTGACCCGCTGCTATGAAATGAACAGCCTCATGCATTAAATTACCATGTCTGATTTTATATTGCTATATAGTTTGTCTTGCTGTGTAAATAAAAATAAATAAAAATTCCTTAATTTCAAATGAAAAGTTTACAAAGCATATCGATACTAATTAAAAATACTGAGAACTTTAAAACAGCTCTGCAGTTAAATTGGTTTATTTGAATTATTTTTCTTACATCTGTTGTGAGTGAACTGACTTGGTTCTTTTTTGATGGAACCTTGGCAGGTATTATTATCCAAATGTGCGGGAACAGCTGGTGGCCAGAGGGCTGCTGCCCATGGCCAAGCTGTGTGCCATGGTGACGATGCAAAGACAGGGACAATCTCACTCTGAAACACAGCTCTTCTCTCTTCCTCTGGTACCTCGGACAGACAGACCTGATATACATCCACAGCAATCAGGTGCCTTTTCAAATTTTTCTGCTGTAGGTCACTGGGCTCAGTCTTCCATCTAAAGCTTTGCGTTCTTAACAAAGCCATGTTAAAAATAAAATCATATCATAAATGATACATATTTTGCTTGTTTTAAAGGTCTGCTTGAAGTAAGTGTTCAGTACAAATCACGGCCAAGCAGTATTAAAAAGAACAGTGCTGTGTCCTCCCGTTTTGTGAATCTGGTAGTGCAGGTGCACAGAGCTGCTGGTCTGCAGGCTGCAGCTCGGTGAGTAACTGACTTTGCTTTATATTAAACCTTTTCTGAAATTATTTTATTAAGTGTTTAACATTTGATCCTGTTACTGCAGAATATAACATTGCATTGTTAAAAAAGAACAAATGTACAGATTCAGATTTAGGGTTATCATATTCTTAAAGTCTTGTACAATACATTAGAATATGTCACAATTGTGCTGCAGTAAGTACTTTAAACTCACAGCAAGAAATCCGGGTTACGTTTATCTGGGTGGTTTAAGATCCTGGCTGTGTAAAGTTTGCATGTCTACCCCATGCCTACATAGTTATATTTGGGAACTCCAGTTTCTTTCCTCCATTTAGAAACTTACTTTTATGGTATTGGAGATACTGTATTGCCCAGTGACTGTATTGTTTAAACACTTTCCCCATCAGGAATGAGCTGTCCATGTTTCACTTCAATATTAATAATCAAAAAAAATTGTTAAAAAAAAACAAATAGAAACCCTAGTTAAAAATCTGAAAACCCATACCAATAAAATGATTGGCCACTTACATTCTGAATTCCTCTTTGCCTCTAAATCAGATTTCTTTATCCCTGCAGGGCAGTGGGACTGCAGTACTACTCAGAGGTGGGTGTGAACTCCTTTGTCACTGTGCAGCTCTCCTTCTTTCCTGAGACTGAGCTCAGGAGAACACGTGTAGCCGCCAAGAACTTTTGCCCAGAGTTTGAGCACCACACTGAGTTCTGCTGCCAGCTGCTGTTTCAGAGAGACGGTGGAGAGAGCAGGAGTCTTGCTGAAATATTGCAAGAAGCTGTAGCTGTTTTCACTGTTTACAACAGAGACACACGTAAGGGTGAGCAACTAAGCGTTTTTTAACCAAGATGTTTATGATTTAATTTCCTCTGTTGTTTTTTGAAAATAACTCACAGAATGTAACTGTGCACAAAATTTCACCCTGAACGCTGCTGGAGAAAGTTTATTTAGTCTATAGCCTAAACTATTAGGCGGTAGAGTAAATGAATTATCTTGCTTTCTTGCTTATGATCTGTTCCTTCTTTGTATTGGAATGGGTGCAATATGAAACACTACTGAACTTATAATTTATTCATTTTCTAAACCCCTTTTCCCAATTAGGTACATGAAGGTGTTGCATGGAGATAGAGCTCATTGGATAACAGGCCAGGAATTTAATCACCCGTCAACCAATTGGGGGCAATTCAATCACCTGTCAACCAGTTTTTTGAGATTTCTGCAAAAACAAATGACAACAATATTAGACCTTATCATTCATTTATCATAAAATAATCAAACAATCTATCTGTCAGTGGCAGAAGTGGATTATTTTAAGGTGAAATAAGAGTTTAGTGTATGGGATGACAATTTGGTCAGTGTGATCACCCTGTGTTATTCAAAGAACAAGGATCTATCAGAGTCTTTTTTACAAGACATGTTTGTGGAAGTGTGTCATGGAATGAACAAAGGACATTGAGTTGTTGATGCTATGTTGATACAAAACCATCTCTAAAGAGTTTGACCTTCAAAAATCTACAATCAAATATAGTATATTGTCCAATTCAAGACCATTTTACCCTCCCTGGGAGGGCTGGTTTCAACCAACAAAGATCACGACAACAGCAAGGTTTTAGTCCAAACCCTAATAAACTTCTAAGCAACTAAAAGATTAATTTACAATAAGACAAAATAGTTTAAAATGTCTTTAAACAAGATTTTTTCACTTCTGATCCTTCAGTATTTTGTTTGTTTTTACACAAAACAAATCTTTTACCTTCACATAACTCATGTGGCTAAGCATGGGAGAAACTTACATAAACTAACTTTGCCTAATGTAAATACATGCTTTTTAAATTAATGATTTGTCTTTGTTTTGTTTAGCATTAAATGCATCAAGCACTAAAGACACCATTTTGGGCTCAGTGAGAATTCATCTAGCAGAACTTTTAAATAAAAGAACAGGTAAGAAGCACAGAGATGCAGAGGTGTGTTGGTCTGTCAAACGTTATTAGATTTAACAGACAAGTTCTTAAATTAGATCTAAAGAACCAAATCAGTGGTGATTTATTAAAGAGTAAATCCTTATCCTTATTAAGGATCCAGTATTATGTTTATTTAAAGGTGCAAATAGTTTCAGTGTTTTAAATAAATAGGGTGACCGTTTAGTTGGCACCCTGTTTTATTTATACAACAGGGCTCTATCAAGGTCAGATTCTAAAAAGTTTAAACTCACCAGTACATTGTCACATTGATTTCGATTTCTGATGATGATTTCTGATATTTTACGTTAAATTTTGATTGGATAAATCAGATTTTATTGTTCTGAACAGACCAGAACCAGTACCACTACCAGTACTGTGTGTAATGTCTCAGAATGTAGTGTTCTTTTATTTATTTATTTTTTACACTAAGTAAACCAAAAAGATTTATCAAGGGCTCATCTGTTAGAACTGTAAAACTGAATACAGGTTTAGATAAAGTAACAAATTATAGATTTAACCAACAAATATCAGCAATAAATAAATATTAGATATATATATATATACAGTGCATCCGGAAAGTATTCACAGCGCTTCACTTTTTCCACATTTTCTTACATTACAGCCTTATTCCAAATTGTATTAAATTAATCTCTTTCCTCAAAATTCTACACAAAATACCCCATTATGACCATGTGAAAAAAGTTTTCTTGAGACTTTTGAAAATTTATTAAAAATAAAAAACTAAGAAATCACATTTACATAAGTATTCACAGTCTTCGCCATGAAGCTTAAAATTGAGCTCAGGTGCATCCTGTTTCCACTGATCATCCTTGAGATGTTTCTACAGCTTAAATGGAGTCCACCTGTGGTACATCCAGTTGATTGGACATGATTTGGAAAGGCACACACCTGTCTATATAAGGTCCCACAGTTGACTGCATGTCAGAGGGCAAACACTAAGCATGAAGTCAAAGGAATTGTCTGTAGACCTCCGAGACAAAATTGTTCCGAGGCACAAATCTGGGAAAGGATACAGAAAAATTTCTGCTGCTTTGAAGGTCCCAATGAGCACAATGGCCTCCATCATTCGTAAATGGAAGAATCCACCAATCAGGCCTGTATGGCAGAGTGGCCAGGCAAAAGCCACTGCTTAGTAAACGGCACAAGGCAGCCTGTTTGGAATTTGCCAAAAGGCACCTGAAGGACTCTCAGACCATGAGAAACAAAATTCTCTGGTCTAATGAGACAAAGATTGAACTATTCGGTGTGAATGCCAGGCGGCATGTTTGGAGGAAATCAGGCAATGCTCATCACGAGGCCAATACCATCCCTACAGTCAAGCATGGTTATGGCAGCATCATGCTATGGGGATGTTTTTCAGGAGCAGGAACTGGCAGACTAGTCAGAATAGAGGGAAAGATGAATGCAGCAATGTACAGAGACATCCTGGATGAAAACTTGCTCCAGAGCGCTCTTGACCTCAGGCTGGGGCGACGGTTCATTTTTCAGCAGGACAACGACCCGAAGCTAGATCTCAAAGGATTGGCTTCAGGACCACTCTGTGAATGTTCTGGAGTGGCCCAGCCAGAGCCTAGACTTGAATCCGAACATCTCTGGAGAGATCTGAAAATGGCTGTGCACAGACGTCTCCCATCCAACCTGATGGAGCTTCAAAGGTACTGCAAAGAAGAATGGGCAAAACTGCCTAAAGATAGGTGTGCCAAGCTTGTGGCATCATATTCAAAAAGACTTGAGGCTGTAGTTGCTGCCAAATGTGGTTCTACAAAGTATTAAGCAAAGGCTGTGAATACTTATGTAAATATGATTTCTTTGTTTTTTAATTTTAATAAATTTTCAAAACTCTCAAGAAAACTTTTTTCACATGTACATAATGGGGTATTTTGTGTAGAATTTTGAGGAAAGAGATTAATTTAATACAATTTGAAATAAGGCTGTAACATAACAAAATGTGGAAAAAGTGAAGCGCTGTGAATACTTTCCGGATGCACTGTATATATATATGTGTGTGTATATATATATATATATATATATATATATATATATATATATATATATATATATATATATATATATATATATATATATATATATATATATAATGTGTGTGTGAGTAGAAAGATAGAGAGAGAGAGAGAGATATTTATATAATGCTTTTTTTTCTTCTTCTCAGGAATATCTGGCTGGTTTGAGCTTTCCCCTTTGCCATCCATGGAGTCACATCATAGCATAACTTTATCTGGTGGGCTTCAGCTCTCTATACACTTTAGCCATCATGCCGACAGAGAGCGTGTCCTCAGTTCTGCACAGCTCTTGGGGTGGGATGTTAAAAATGAGTTTGATGAAGAGGAGGAGTATGAGGAATATAGAGAGACTTGTTTAAATGAACAGCCACTCAGATTATCCATCTCAGTTCCCAAAGCCTGGCTGCCCATCCGTTGCCTTTTGCTCCCTGGTCACACAAAACTGCAGCGATCTACATATTGTTATTATAGATATAAAGTGTATGATCAAGAGACATTTTGCTCTCAGCTGAAACATCCAGAAGTAGAGGATGTGGAGGAGGAAGAGGGCATGGCCACAGTTGCATTTACAGGCACCCAGAACGTGGAGCTGTCCAGATGTCAGCCGCTAAGTTGGTACCTTAGAGAGGAGAAATTGGAAGTGCAACTGTGGGTCTCATTTGGGAAGGAAAAGCGAATCCGGCCTCACGATTCAGATCGCCTGGTGGGATCTGCCTTCATGGATCTTTCGGCTTTGGCCACAACTGCAAAGCACAAACAGTCAATAAGCGGTAATATTTCACATTAACAAATAACAAAAGTTCAGTCATCCTTGTTTAAATTACACTTTTTGTTAAAATATTAGTGAATTAACATATAAGGAAAAATATTTTTTGCAGTTAAAAAAAATATTACTTTAAAAATTAATACTTTTGTACTGACACCTTTGTACAATGAGTTGGACTTTTTAATTAGGTGTGCTAAAAACATCTACAGAAATATTTGTCAACCACATTTCCAGCTCTAACATTTTCTGTTACTTACGTTGGAAGGATTTCCTTTTAAGAGTTTGTGTAGTTCGTGAGAGGCTTTGGGATATTTTGCCCTTTCATCTAGAAGAGCAATAGCAAAGTCTATACATTTACATTTAGTCATTTAGCAGACACTTTTATCCAAACAACTTAAAAATAAGAAAACAGTGTTAAATGAGAGGGTCAGGCTCATAGTTTTTGTTTTAGCTTATCCCCCTGTTGTGTGTTCATGCTACCACTGGACTTTGCTTTGTGCACTTGGGCATAAAGTGATCTATTTTGCCTGCTGTACTCCCACATAGAGGAATTTGTCCTCCACATTTAAGCCATCCGTGTAGTGAAACACACACACTGAGTACACGTGCCCCGAGTGGTGAGCAGCCTTGTATACGACACCCGGGGAGTAATTTGGGTTAGGTGACCTTGCCCAAGAGCACTTCAGCCATATTACTAGACGGGACCGGGAATTCAAAAGGCAGACCTGCAGGTCGCAAAGTGTTTTTACAAGTGTAGAAGTGCACAAAAAAATAGCTAGGTGCATAATTTCATACACAAGGAAACTGGGCTAAATAAAATACCAGAATATAATAATATATTGTATGATTAAGAGCTATCCCAAAACATTTTTTATAGTCTACCAACATGCATGATTTTACATATTAATGTGCTTATTTAAATATTTCCATTTCCTCTTCTTATGGAAGTCCAGTTTTGAGCCAATGTTTTTGTCATAGGTGTGTATCCTCTTTTCAAACGCTCTGCTCCCGACATGGGTGGTGCAGCTGTCCGAGCGCACATCACTATGACAGCAGGCTTCAGTCATCACACGTCACTGACTACACACCTTTCAGATGAGGAAGAATTAAAAAAGAATGAGGAAAAGAAACAGTTGAGTGATCTCTCTGAGGAAGAGGACAAAGAACCAGCACCCAGTCTGTCTCAAGCTCCCGACAGTTCGGCGAGGAGGTTGTGCTCATCCACACGACATCAAAACAAATCAGCACTGAGCTTAAAGGCAATTTCAGATGACAACACCTTTACTGCAACGATCAGCGTGGAGCGAGCCATGCATCTCAGTTTGAAAGGTTATCTCTTACATTTTGGTCATTTTTTTCCCCTTTAACTCGACAATCTGGGTGAAATTTCCATGTTCTCCCCCTATCAATATGGGTTTCCTCAAGGTACTCGGGTTTCCTCCCACAGTTCTAAAGCATGGATTTAAGTTGAATTGACTGCTCTAAATTACCCCTGTTTGTGTCTGTCTGTCTGTGTGCCCATCGATGGATTGGTGTCCAGTCCAGGACGTATCTGCCCAGTGCCCGAAATGTTCTCCCCTGGATTGGCATGGATACCCCCTAGTATAGGATTAGGCAGAAGATAATGAGATGAGATACTTCCAAACTGTTAAAATATAATATAATATTGGCATAAAATTAATACAGTAAATATTTTTTTACTTCTATGATATCTTGTTCCCATCACTTTTTGCTGCTTAGCTAAAGTAAGTTGTGTGTGCCAAGACACCACTTTTTAGGAAGTTTTCCTGGTACTCATACTGCATGTTATGTTCTACTCCTCGGTGTGAACAGGATTATGCACTTAAATGGCAGCTTTGCATCATTATGTAGCCTATGTACATAGAGTGTGTGTGTTTTTCTGGTTTTTATATATTTATATATTTTATTTTTTTTATTAAAAAATTTTTCTTACTCACCCAGGGTGGACGGCAAAGTAAGAATTTCATTGTGCAGGGAAACTTGTTCTATTATTGCACACATGACAATAAAGCTTTGAATCTTGAATTTAGCAGTGTAGAATACATTTGGGTAAAAGTTCAGAAACTTTCAAATGTTTTTAAATGTTATCTGTAGGATGCCCTTTAGCTGAGAAGAGCAATATTCTGCCCAGCTCCTGGGTCTCATATACCACTGCTGAAGAGCCTGGTACTATAAACACAGCAGTCATACCTGACAGTGATTGTCCAGTGTGGGACCACCAGCAGGAATGCAGGTACACAATATGGCCCTTTTTTTACTCTTTGATACTTTTGTTGGTGACTATCTTACACTACTCTGTCGACTACTACTTGTACCGGGTTCTCTGGTTCTCTTTCACAGTTCAAAAACTTGGATTCTACGATTTCAAAAAAATCTTATCAAAATTACCACTATGTAGTGTGTCTGTGTGAGTGAGCTATCCAGCGATGTATGTCTGTCTAGTGATGGATTGGCGTCCTGTGCTGGGTGTAGCTGCCCAGCGGCCAAAACATTTTTCAGTGGCTGTGCATGGGGAGCCCCCTCTTGTGACCCCAGACCCTTGTATAGAATGAAGCAGAAGATGGATGAATGAAAGAATAATGAGATGAGATATGTGACATGCATTATTTGTGTATCAGAATATACACAAATAATAACAATAAAGCTAGGTTAATGTAATTTCTTTTACCATAGGCATTTTTTCTCTTTTTCTCTCGCTCTCTCTCTTTTTTACACGCACTTACAAACATACAAACATGCACAGAAAGTACTAAGCAAATTAAATGTACTAAATGTTTTCTAGGCTTTCAAATGAGCTTCTTGTAGATCCAGAACAGCTACTGGTTTTTAAAGTTTGGCACAAAGGAGGTATAGAGTAAAGTTCTTTTCTTCCATTTTATTTGTTTTAATGCTGCTCCAATAAACCTCCTAATCTACAGTAATGACATTGTTCTCCTTTTTGATTTCAATGCCTTGCCTAACTTCCTGTTTCTTGATTAACAGAAATAGAGAGGGTGATAGGCTTTGCGTCTGTGGACTTGTCTCCACTCCTGTCTGGCTTTCAGTCTGTTTGTGGCTGGTATAACATTACAGACTTCAGTGGACAGTGCCAGGGACAGATCAAAGTGTCCGTGTCCCCTCTGATACGTGTGCAGGAGCTCCGTGCTCAGAGGCAGGCGGTCTGTGAAAACACAGCCACGGAATGCAATGTACGTTAACTAAAAGTTTGTTTCACATTTGCTTTCTTTACCATGCTTCTGCTATTTGTCAGGTGAGGTAGTATTTTATATATCCAATATTAGAAGACTAGGGCCAGTTTTGGAGACATTAGACACAGTCTGGGTTTGGATTCATTCATTTATAAAGCAGTGATATTGCAGTGGATAATTTTAACAATCATTTAAAACTCTTTTGCTGGAGTATGTCCGTGCTAGATTTGCTGACCATGAACCTTTATATTTTCTGTTTTAGTCTCTGTTTGGTCCTTTGCCACTGTGTTATCAAACCACAGCAATGTACAGGAGCTTCCCCTCTCACATTAGCCGCTTCAGCGAGCAGAGAATTTACACACCTGAACATGAAGAAATATTTTCTGGCAGGTAATGACTGTGTCTTAATGTGATTGGAGTACCAATAGAAACTTTATAACAATTATATAAATACAAAATTGAAATATTGATGAATTAAAATTGTACTTTTTAATTTATATGCATGTTTTCTACATGTCTGTAAGAGTAAGCCTATAAACTAAACGCAGCAGCATGAAGACAGATTATTGTACCACTATAATGAACTGACCCTAAACAATAATGTTATGAATCAAATTAAGCTGAAGAGCTTCTAGTGGTTTAAAAAAAATTTGTTACTTTGATTTCATGATTTCCTACTTCTGTGCATCACTACATTTAGTACTTAATGCCTTAATGGTTACAAAATTAAAAGTTGCGGATTTAAATTGATTTTGCTGACTGCTGTTTGTCTTAAAAGATTTATTATGAAAGTAAGGTCTGATCATGTCATGTGCCACAGGGAACTTTAACTAATATGTTTAATTACTTAAACAGTAATAAATACAATAAAATATATTCAACTACAAATTATTCTAATGTCTTCACAAGGTCAAGCCTGGCTGATCATCATCATGAGCACATGGACAATGTTCGCAGATTTCATCAAACACTTCAGGAGACTGTTAACTCCAGACTTTCATCTTGTGCTGGAGAGACGAACCCTTCCAGCTCTGCACTCTTCTCAGCTTTAAGGTTTTAGTGTCCATGTTCTGGTGTTGTATATGGAAAATTGCATAATCTAATTAAAGTTATTAATATGGCATTGTTTTTAATAAAGCAAAATATAATGATTATGTATGACCTTTTTTATTATAATTTTTTAATAGGAAAAACCTCAGTGAGCTTGATGATCTTCAAAGATATTTCAGCCGCAAGCTGTCCGTACCCAAGATGTCAGGGCCGGGTGAACACAAGAGAAATCTGGACACAGCAGACACAACACAGCATTTTCAAGAGTCCAACCAACTAGTAAGAAAGGTTAATGACATCATTACAGGTAAACAGTTTTAATTTTCTCTAATGAGAGAACAGTTTTTTAAAAATGCATGTCTGACACAATTATAATATGAACATCAGCCTGGCTTTGTTCTTCTCATCTTGGGTTAAAGGTTTTTTTTTTTGTTGCATAGCAGTATTTTAGAATCTGGTGATATACATCAGCTCTGTTATCGATAGCTTTGATTTCTTTAAGTTTATTAGAAATTTTGAACCTGGGACTTAATTTGTGCCCTTGTTTGTCTCTAAAAATATATAACAATTCTGCAGCTGTACAATTTACCACATTTGCAACAAGTCAACAGTAGACCGGATGCATCAAATGTAGTACAGTTAGTATTTCATCATAGGTAAGGAGAAGATGTGATTATATATTTTTTTGTTAAATATAAACTATTAATTATACTCCAGCTTTAGTAGTTGGTGGAACATCATTCTCATTACTTTCTGTGTGGTTAAATATTTTCCTGTTCACATTGTTGCAGTCTGCAAAATATTTTATGTGTTTTTCTTAAAAAGCTAATGAGCATAATGAGCTGATGATATCAGTCAAAACTCTCTGTTTTTCATCGGATAATAAGATAGAAATTAACAGATAAAACTGAAGACGTTCTGTTAAACTGGACTAAAATCTTAATATGTAATAATTGTATAGCTATAAAAGTTTAACTTTAAAACATTTTTTTTATAATTAAATTTAGATACAATGTTCTTACACTTAAATTATACTTAAAAGACTTTTAACAAATTTTTTCCTTTGATGTACATTTACAAATGACTATATAATGCAATTTTATGTATTATTACATTTATAGGCCAAAATGAACATCAAGTCAAATCACCGTCTCCAAGCAAACAGGACAATTTTTTACAAAGTGCTATACAAGATGCACACGTTTTCTCTGACATGGACTGTTTAGCAAAAGGAGAATCAGAGTTCTGTGAAAAAGAAACAGAAACGGAATTAGTTTCTCATAAAGATGCATCAGTGCAGCTTCAGGAAATTTCCTTCTCCACCTCTCCTATACTAGAAGAGCCTACACGGCTCCCTTTCCTCAGAGAAGAAGAGCTCCAGCACAGCGCTTGCAGTGTTGATAGCAGTAAAGCGGACGAATCACAGGAGGACGATGGGGAAGATTTCGAGGAGACTTTGATAGAACCACGGACGCTTAATGAGGTCACGTCAGTCACTGACAGAACAAGTCCCTGGACCAGTGTCCTGTCTGACCCGGATCTTAGCTCTTTAGAAAGTCCTGTTGCTGAGCAGCATAGCCCTGACCTTGTGCACACAAAGCAAACAAAAGTGTTTTCAGCTGCTGCTGATCTACAGACTTTCATGTTTGACAATCAGAGTGCTGCCACTGACTCAGACCATTCTGCTGGTCTCGAGTCAGCAGATAGTGCTCGAGCAGACGTTGGAAATGTACTTCCTGTGAATGAGGCACATAGTGATGGAGAAGAGGCCTTTGCAGTGGTTTTGAAAAATAATTCATCACAGGACCAAATGCAATCGCTAAACAATGTTCTCCATGAAAGCAGATTAAATTCAGAAGATGAGTCTTCATTACTCAGCTCAGAATCCAACATTAAAGCAAATGAAGATGGTGAAGAGATTAAAGCTGAACTGTATCCTTAATGACACGCCCAAAATCCAGAAACAAACATTTCAACAATGAAAATGTCTGAAGCAGATTTAGGTATAAAGACATTTATCTAATGAATGGGGATGCACATAGAGCCTAGATTATATTCTTCCAATTTTTTCTATCATCTCTAGCCATTCACCACTATACAAGGGCCTCTTTACAGGGGTCATCAGCTAGACAACTTCCTGTATTTTTTGTTTTTGCTAACACCTTTTAAAAGACTGTCATATATATATATACATATATATATATATATATAGGGCGGCACGGTGGCTTAGTGGTTAGCACGTTCGCCTCTCAGCACTAGGTATTCCCGATTCGAATCCCCATCTGGGTGGAGTTTCCATGTTCTCCCCGTGTCCGCGTGGGCTTCCTCCGGGTTCTCCGGTTTCCTCCCACAGTCCAAAAACATGTATCAAGTCAATTGAGTTCTCCAAATTGCCCCCTATACAGTGTGTTTGTGTGTGTGTCAGTGTGTGCCCAGTGATAGATTGGCGCCCTGTCCTGGGTGTATCTGCCCAGCGCCCGAAACATTCTCCCCTGGATGGGCATGGGGAAGCCCACCACTACCCTAATATAGGATGAAGCGGGAGATAATGAATGAAATGAATATATATTACAAATATTTAAATACTACAGATAATAATAAACATAGTACAAATATTAAAAATTATAAATGCAATTAAGCCAATTGAATTTGGAGGGTATTGAAGTAATATAACAATTAAAGATGAATAATATATAATGTGCAATACTGAAGTAAATGTGTATGTATGTAAAATTGTCAACAGTATCAATATTAAAGTGTCCAGTAGTAAAGTTGATCTAAAGTGATCAAAGTGCCAAAAAAAAAACCTTTTTTTTCTTTTCTTTTTTTCTGTATTACATCTGCTCCCAGACCCAAACTTCAAAAACCAACTATTCAACTGTGATCAGCTAAAATAATGGCAGGGACCATATCTGATGTAGCCCCTGATGTAGTGGCATACTTATTGCATGCTAGGTGTCAGAATCTACAACAAACCAATCTTTAACTGTAGGCCCAGCCTCTCCATAACTAGCCTTAATGAAGCAAAGAATAAAACAGATACATATTTGAGCAAAAAAATTGTTAAAAAAAAAAAAAAAAGATTTGCTTAAAAAACAATGTTAGAATAAAAACAACTTTTCTACAGTGAGTGGTGGCTTAAAATGGTAATGTGGACATGTAACCATTTTTGAACGTTTACTTGTGTAAAAAAGTTTTCATCTTTTGTGAAGAATTGCATTAAGTACCCTAATGAATATGTAGATGAACCACTGTAAGTTCATACCTTAACCCATCTTCATTAAGTTCTGAAACCATAAGAATTCCAAACTTCTTTCTTCCATCTCATCACCTGGAAGCTTCCATGAGAGCACTGCGGTTGGCTCCTGTGTTTCCTTCAACTTCTCATAATTCAGTAAGCATAAAAGCTATGCATTTATCCAGAGACATTGAAGTACATGATCTACATTCATTTTAATGCCAAGGTTTAAAATACAGTATATATTAACTGGCATGTTTTTAATAGTCATAAATCTTTGTTTGTTTAAAATTTTCATTGTTTCTCTTTTTATGCATCCTCTTTAGGAAACCGGAAGTTCTGATTTCACTTATCGCAGAGCAGCTCGGCGAAGACCCAGCATTCCTCCATCTGAAGCAAACAGAGAAGAAACTAAACGAATTGCAAAAATATTTTCTTCACATTTTATCGAGGACAGCTAGTAGTTTTAATTTGTTTCCAGATGTTTTATAGAGTTAAAGTGTGTTGTGTGTATTGTTTATTAGAGAAACATGATTGTATTTATATGATTTAAATAATGTCAAATAATGTGGGTAATTAGTTTTATTCGCTCTTATATAAATATAAATTTTTATTTTTTTAAATAAAGGCAATGGTGTTTTACAAATTGGTGTTTCTTTAATTATTGTGTTTTTGCCACAGAAAGGCTAGTCTCAAATAACTGACAGATAAAGCAACAGCATATGGTCAAATTATTTTACTGCCCCCCCCCCCTTTTTTTTGTTTGTGTCTAATTAGAATTTCTAATTGTCTTAGTTAGAAGAACAGGTATCTCTTTGTGACCTTCCTGTGCCTCAGGTGAGTTAATGTTTTTTAAAAATGTCTCTTAATTAGATAAAGAATGTGTTTGATGAAAACTGATGATTAACATGAAATCTCTCTCTAATTATAAGTGGACCGCCGCAGTGAGTGAAACTCAGTAACCTGTGTGGTTGTAATGTCATCGCTGAGTAAGTTTGAATCTGCCACTGTACATCCTGATTTCTCTAAATAAAGACCTGTTAAATTGTATAATTTACTTATCGGAATTAAATATATAAATTATTAAATTATAATGTATATTTTAATTGTTCCATCTCTTAACATTTATTATGTTATTTGGCTTCAGTCCTGTCAGGACCCCATTACAGTGTTAGCTTAAGCATGAATCTAATTGAATTAAATTTTTTTATTGCTCAAAGCTTTAGATTGTATGGAATCAGTATTTCAGTTGGGTTCACTCCTGGGCAGTGTGATTAAGAGTTGGTGGTGTTGAGTGCAGGATGCCCGTCAGAGGGTTATGCAATACTTGAGCTGATTTCTAACTTGATACTAAAGCGGTTGCTTCTAACAATAACATATAAAAGGTACATCCTGCTCCCTGTTATACTGTGAATTACATTAACTAAAATCTCTGAAAACTCATCCTGAGCTTTTGGGAATTCAATTGCTTCATCCATGATTTTTGACTCTTGGCTGTTCTTTCAGAATGTTCTTTCACTGCTTTCAGATTTAGCCGGTGTATACTAAATGTGGCAGTAATTACTGTCTAATCTTCTTTACCTGTGTAATCCTGTACAGACAGACGCCCCAGGGTTTCATTCAGTTTCTCATTGCTGATGAAAAGGCACTATCAAAGAAACTCGCCATGTGTTCTCTCACGGGAGTATGTAAGTATCTATGATTTTAACTGGATAAAAGTTTTGTTAAACTTATACTTTTGCAGTCTTATAAAAAGGTTTGCGTTGCCTTATTTATGTTATATTTTGAACTTTTAATCATTTTTTTCTGTGAAATACCATTTAAAAGAATTTATTATCTTGATCATGAGCGATTTGTTATAGGTTATCATAATACTTGTATGATTATCTACCCAGAGTGCATTATATGTATAGTTAGTATATATGTTAGTTTAGTATATTAGTTGTCTTTTGAGATACTGGAGTGTTGCAGGTCAGTCTTGTCAATATGCGAGGCATATGTAGAGAGTGGATTTATGACAAATGCGGTTTTATTTACTTTAACACAATTAAAAAGTGCATTGTTTGATGGATCTCAGGTTTTTTATAGAACATTTCAGTAGAGTTTGTAATATGTTTATAAAAATGGAAGAAACTTGCGCCATGAAAATCTTTTTTCTTCCTTCTAAATGTAATTAGAGCACATTTATAGTTTTATATTTATTCATTCATTATCTCCCGCTTTATCCTCTATTAGGGTCGCGGTGGGGTTCCCCATGCCCATCCAGGGGAGAACATTTCGGGCGCTGGGCAGATAGACCCAGGACAGGGCGGCAATCCATCGCTGGGCACACACTCACTCACAGAAACACTCTATATGGGGCAATTTTGTAGAATTCAATTGACTTGATCCATGTTTTTGGACTGTGGGAGGAAACCGGAGAACCCGGAGGAAACCCACGCAGATACGGGGAGAACATGGAAACTCCACCCAGATGGGGATTCGTACCGGGAACCCCTAGCGCTGAGAGGCGAACGTGCTAACCACTAAGACACCGTGCCGCCCCAGTTTTAGATTTAGTATACTGTAATTAGAATGAAATATTGATGTATTACTCAGAACTATAATAAATCAATCAAAATAAAATATCTATGTGACAAAAATTAATTATGTCTGTGTTTATGTTTGTGAAAGTTTTAATAGAACTACATCTGAAATTTTAAGTAAGGAAAAGCATTTATTTGTGTTTAAAGGTGTGAGATTTAAGGAATGCAGGCAAATTTTTTTTAACATTAACTTTTTTTTTTTTTTTTACATTTATAAAAAAAAAAACAGGTTTCGTTGATAGATGGGTTCTTAGGAGCGGCATTTACAAACATGTAGCTGGAGCAACCAGCAATTTTGGATGCTGTAAGAGTAGCTTCTGTAGAGCACCGTCTGAGATAATGTGCCACTTTTAAAAAGTTATGAAGTCACCATTCTCCAAAAAACACTCCATTTCTTATGTAGCTTTTGAAATACAAAATAAAAAATACTCCCCATATGTCATTAAACCGGCCACTGTATGTCAGGTGTATTGACAGAGCCGTTCTGCCACTTCTCTCAAAAAAAGTTATATTTATGAGAAAATGAGTTTGGTTATCTTGTGATCACAACATAAAATTAAAAGCTGCACATGTCCTCACTGTAGTTATGTAGTAAATCACATTTTAAAGTTTTTAAACACAACAACTAAAGTGTAACATTCAAAACTTGTATGAAGAATAATGTTACAAGGTGTTGTTACACAAGTTACAATATTAAATGTATAAGATCTATATATTCTATATGAAGGTTTTTTTTTATTTCAACCCTGTGATAATCATTTAACATTAATTTTATGTATAAGCTTTGCATTTGTTTTGTTAGCTTTAGCTTACAACATTAAACAGAGTACGAAACATTCTATTCACCTTCACTGATACAGAATGTTACCTCTGTGCTGTATGATTATAGATTCTGTGTTTCAGTTTTTATTTAATAGACCAGTTATTCTGGCTTTTCTCAGCAGGCCAGATTGCTGTAACAGAAGCTGGGATATTTGCTTGATTTTGACCAACTTGCCAGAATTCAGGACAGTCATGATGATGACCGACATGGTCAGCAGGCTACCAGAGTTGGATTCTGAGTATCACTCTGAACTGGCTGATATGATTGCAGCAATTGATGTGGCATCCAGTAGAGGGACCTCACCTAATGGTTACAGGACACCCCCTCAACATCCTCTAAAATCTAACCGTAAGCTTTCTTTGCAAGAGCGAGGCAGTGCCAGGATTGCCAGGAGACCCACCATTGAGTCCAAGCGTGTGTCTATCTCAGATGGGGAGGTCAGCCGTTTATGCATTCTGAAGTTTTCTCAGTCACTAAGGCTGTTATTACCTAGTGTGCCACATTTTAAGTATAATGCAGCATACATTAATATAGTTACAATGATCTCTGTCCATATAATTTTTCTAGGACTGTGTGCAGCTAAACCAGTACAAATTACAGAATGAAATTGGAAAGGTAAGAATTTAACCAAAAATAATTTAATAAATGTTTTTTTAATCAAACCCCAAATACCATTTGTTAATGTCCTTACATAGCTTGAATAATTTCGGTAAAATACAAAATGGTTGAAAACGACAATAAACACATCTTTCTCTAATGGCTGTTCCTGTTATGGGTTGCCACAACAGAGAAGATCCATATATTTAACATGGCAATTTTATACTGTCTTATTTTATTTGTTTGGGACTGTTGTTAGCAGTGCACTGATGCATACAGATATCCTAAACAGCTAAGACTGTTTAGGATATCTAATTCACCTATTTACATGTCTTTGTATTTGGGAGGTAAACGGAGGCCCTGGAATAAATCTACACAGGCACATGGAGGACATCTCTAAACAGGAGGGTCCAGTGTTCAACCAAGAATCGAACCTGGGACTTTCTTGCTATGAGCACTAACCGCTGCACCACCGTACCTCGATCATTTAACACAAAATAATTAATATGGTTTTTAATTAAATTAAAAAATATGTTCCCGGTTCGAATCCCAATCTGGGTGGAGTTTCCATGTTCTCTTCGTGTCCGTGTGGGTTTCCTCCAGGTTCTCTGGTTTCCTCCAACAGTGCCAAGACATGGACCAAGTCAATTGAATTCTCCAAATTGCCCCATATAGAGTGCGTTTGTGTGAGTGAGTGTGCCCAGTGATAAATTGGCGCCCTGTCCAGCGCCCAAGACGTTATCCCCTGGAGGGGCATGGGGAGCCCACCCGCGACCCTAATAAAGGATAAAACGGAAGATAATGGATGGATGGATAATTAAATTGGGCCAAAGACTCTCTGAATTTCACAGTTAAAATATTGTGCATTGTAAATCACATAAACATAATATGCACTAAATAGTCTTTGTATTTATTATTTTGTCTCTCACATAGATACCCTGCAAATTCATTCAAAATGCAACAATTCCCATCACAAACTATTATTCTGTCTCGCAGGGCTCTTATGGTGTAGTTAAACTGGCTTATAATGATGATGATGAGCAGTACTATGTAAGTTAATATATCTCCTTATTTTAAATAGATTTAAGTAAGATGTGTTTGTCGTGTTGTGACAAGGCAAGATTATGCTAATTTTTAACATTTATAATTAATACAGGCCATGAAGGTGGTGTCCAAGAGAAAATTGTTGAAGCAGTGTGGATTTCCATGTACGTAAAAGACATTGCTTTTTGAATGTTTTCTATACAAAATCATCATACAAAGGATGATCATTTGTATAATCATTGTAACATCACTGTGGAAATACAGTTACATTCTATATTTTAAAACATTAGTGACGGATTAGAAACTGCATAGCTGGGTGATTTAGGGATTTTGAATCACAGTGGCAGGTGCACAAAAATACATTTCAGAGAAAAGCAAGTACCGGTAGATAAATTTCTTGAGGTCAGTGTATAGCTATGTACTAATCTAAGCATAATTAAGCATAGGATGACACTAAGTTATCATAATACTTGTATAATTATCTACCCAGGGTGCATTCCGCCCAGAGAATTATCTTCTTCTCCAGGAGACCACCCAAAGTTATTTGGTGGATTTGACAAAGTGTACAAAGAGATTGCCATCTTGAAGAAACTTGACCATTTGAATGTCGTTAAACTAGTAGAGGTATTTCCACTTATTAGTATTTGTACTGATATATAAAAAATAAATAAACTTTGTTTTAAAACTGTGTGTATTTGTAGGTTCTTAATGATCCATCTGATGATAACCTATACTTAGGTGAGCAATACTTCAACAATTTATTGTTAGAATTATATATAATTTAATACATAAATATAAAAAAATTACCTGGATTTCCTTGTCCAAAATTTAAATTAATTAAAAAAATAATAATAAAAGACAGATATATCATATACATGATTAAATACATAATCTTAACTACACTACATAGATAAAGTTATTACTTATATATAGATACTTATAGATACTTACACCTACAAATTATACTTTTTAAAACTTGTTTTTACATTACATGCTGTGCTGTTGGTGCCATCAGGATTATAGATTTTTTTTGTCAGATTTATATACATAATTTCTCACAGTAGCCAAGCCAATGTGCTTCATATAAACGGGTATTTTTAATAATATGGTTGTATAGGAAATCACTAAAGAACTAATCACACCAGTCTATTTCTTTTCATGCTGAAACAATAGAAAAAGATTAACTGAATGAATTAATTGTATGTAAATAGATTAATTAATAGATTGATTTAATTTTGTGTATAAACCTTCCATGATGTGTTTGAGTGATTATTGCTAAACTCTTTCTGTGATTTATTATTCATGCTCATATCCACTGTTTTTCTGCTTTTGCGTCCTCTATATAGTTTTTGAGTTGGTTCCAAAAGGGTGAGTATGTCTTAGTTTCGGCGAGTGGTTTCAGGTATTAATCCTTAAATAGCCGTGTTGAACATGATTCGTTTATTTACAGGGCGGCATGTTGGCATAGTGTTGGTTAGCATGTCTGCTCATAGGCAATGAGATTAATTTATTAACAAACCATTCATGCAATTTAAACATCTAGATTTGGTGCAACATGTAAATGTTATTATGACATATAATTAATGTGTTATGTGTTATAATTAATGCATATGAGACTTGATGTCCTTTGTCATTTAAGCCACATCTGTGTATTTGGTGCTGTGCTTAAAATCAAATGCTTTAAAACAGTTAAGAACTGTTTTAAGGTTTTAAACAGTTAAAAACAAAACAGAACTACTGAAGAGCCACTTTTTCAGTAAACCCATGATATCTGGCTTTAGCACAGAAAAACAGACCAAACAAACTAAATGGTGGCTTAGTGGAAATTGACTTATCCTTTAAATTATGCTTGGTTCACTGTTATGCTAAAAAGTATGTGCAGACAATACCAAAAAGGCTGTTATATGATCAGGTTTGGCACATATTTTACTTCTGACTGGATGAACCATCACAAGAATAGCATTGGTGGACATCACAACATGCAAGGGTGCTTTTCCCATAATGGATCATGAAACCACAGCTGTATATATTACATTTTGTTTGATTAAAAATTGTATTATAAAAGTGTGTTCTAGCTGAATATATGAATTGACATATGTTGAAAATACACAAGAAAGAAACAAGTCTATATTATTTTATTTTTTATTTCTTTTCCAATGCTTTCAGCCCAGTGATGGATATACCTACAGATAATCCACTATCAGAGGAGCAGGCCCGCTTCTATTTTAGAGACACTGTCTTGGGCATTGAGTACTGTGAGTTCTCGTTTTAGTTTTTAATGCCTTAGGCTTTGCCAATTTTGCCACTTCAAATTAAGGTTATAATTAACTTTTCAGACTGTCATACTATACTACTTGCATTAATTAACTGATGCCCTACTGCAGTACTATGTTTATACTTTTAAGTGCACTATCAGAAGATCATTCACCGAGACATCAAGCCTTCAAATCTGCTTCTTGGCAATAATGGCCATATCAAGATTGCAGACTTTGGGGTCAGTAAAGAATTTGAAGGGAGCGATGCCTTCCTATCAAACAGTGCAGGCACACCAGCCTTCATGGCACCGGAGACTCTGTTTGACCATGAACATAAGTTCAGCGGAAAGGTAAAAATCACAAATTTTTATTTACAGAAGATTTAATTTTTAAGTAGAGTAATGTAATGTAATGAGTAATAGTAATGCAACTTTTTTTTTCCTTATGCTTTGGCATTCCTCAGGCATTAGATGTGTGGGCAATGGGGGTAACCCTATTCTGTTTTGTCTACGGCAAAGTAAGTACTTAACACGCCACCTGAAATGAGATATATATTAGTGGTTAGCATGTTTGCCTCTTAATGCTAGGTATCCAACTTCAAATCTCGATCTTTGTGAAGTTTCTATGTTTTCCCTATGTCTGAATGGGCTTTCCCCAGGTTCTTCACTTTCCTCTTAAAGTTCAAAAACATAGACACACGGTATATGGGGCAATTTTAGATTGGGGCAATTTACCTTGAATCTATGTGAGTGAGTATATACGCAGTAATAGATTGGCTGTCCTGGGTGTATTTTCCCATTCATTAATGACATGGCCTCTAGCAATGCATTTTGTACAATTGTATGATTTAAACTTCACGAAAACAGTTTGGTGGAAGATATATTTTTTGCATAATATAATAGATAAAATTTTTACAGAAAGCATTTTCAGAAGATTGGAAGCTGGTATGCTGAAAAGGAGGGACTACTTAAAACTTAAAACAGGATGACATAAAAGCTTTTTGCGGTTCTCATGTTTAGGTGTCCCTATAGTTTTGTCCAAATAAGGTATTTGGTGAATGCATTTACATTTAGCTGATGCCAAGTGTTCTGTGTTTATTTAGTGCCCTTTTCTTGATGACTACATCTTAAATCTTTACGACAAGATCAGAAGCTTGCCTGTGGTCTTTCCAGAAACGTAAGGAACCATTCCTGGAAAATGAACAGCTGATTATCCATGGCCTCAAGCTGTCTTTCATGCTAATTTAGTACATCTTAATCAGTAAATTAGCTAATTCATGCCCATTACACTTCTAGCCCAAGGAAGCCAATCAGAATTTCTTACAAATTACAGACTGCAAAAAAGAATCAAAATGTGCCATATAGCCTGTAGTTTTACATTAAATAATACTGTTTTTCTTTTCAGTAAATATGTTGACATGATTTAAATGACAGTAATGCTTATGTACCTACAAAATTTATAACTGAAATTGGGTGGGAGGGTGACACAGCAGTTAGAGCTTTCATCTCACAGCAAGGAGATCCGGGGTTAGATCCCTGGCTGGGGCAGAACAAAGGTCCTTTCTGTGTGGAGACTACATCTTCTCCCCATGCCTGTGAATTCCTGTTGTCTCTCACATTTTAAAGAAATGCTAATGGGTATAGTCGAGATACTAAATTTCATAACTCACATATTACATTTAGCACATATAATTAATACATTGTAAGAAATAAATAATGCACGTGCCACCTTTATATATAAATGTTTTGCTCACCAGGCCTGTAATAAGTGAGGAGCTAAAGGATCTAATCACCAAAATGCTGGACAAAGTTCCTGAAAGTAGGATCACTGTACCTGAAATAAAGGTAAATAGGTAGATAATAATTTGCTTAAGAAAAGTTTATGAACTGTTTATTACCAGGTTAGATAAAGACATGTCATTGAAATGTAAAGTCTTTAATTCAGAAGTGGACAACAATTCATTGGTTAGACAAATGTATATTTTCTTCAGAAAAAACTATACACCAATTTCTAGAAACAAGTGAAACATCATCACAAGCCAGCTTTTTTGGTTTACTGAACAAATCATAACAGTATTTTGAAAAACAGAAAATGTTGATGTTAGAATACTGAGAGGATTACAGCCCATCATTACAATTCTGTTTGGAGCTAAAAGCATTTGCTATTTATTTTCATCTCCACTTCTTTCCAGACTGTATAACTTTTAGTGTGTACAATAATCAGAACACTTTATTAATCCCTGGGGGAAAATTCAAATTTACAGATTCTCCATTAGTCGTGTTTATATACACAAAAAATATATATTAAAAATGAACAATAAGCGCAGTAAAATTACACTAAAAGTACCAAAAATATGCAATAAAGTAAAAGTAAGTGAACGTAAAGTGGCATGTGTAAAGTATGTAATATCTATTAAAATTAAAAAATTAAAAATACAACGCACTGTGTACCAGATGGTAAAATAATATAATATTGCACATTTTTATCAAGATTACATTATTTCACATAAGTTAAACAGACTGATCATACAGTTTGATGGCCACAGGTAAGAATGACCTCCTGTGGTGCATTTGGGTGGAATAAGTCTTAGGCTGGATGTGCTCCTGTGTCTGACCAGTGGTACAGCAGATGAAAGGCATTGTCCATGATGGCATTCAGCTTAGACAGCATCCTCCTATCTGACACTGCCTTTAGTGAGTCCAGGGTGACAGGGGTCACCGGTGCATTGTTCCGCCTCAGGTCCACCACCAGCTTTTTTGTTTTTGCCACGTTGAGCTGCAGATAGTTCCATCACCGAAGCCCTGTACACATCCTCATCACCGATGCTGATACATCCAACTATCGCTGAGTCATCAGAAAACTTCTAAAGGCAGGTCTCAGTCTGATGGCTGAGGTCCGTAGTGTAGAGGCTAAAGAGGAAGGGTGAGAGGACAGTTCCCTAAGGCGCCCGGTGTTGCTGATCACTCTCTCCGACACACCGTGCTGCAGGCGAACATACTGAGGTCTGCCGTTCAGGTAGTCAGTAATCCAGGACACGAGGGGGGTGTCTAACTGCATCGCTGTCAGATTCTCACACAGAGGAGCAGGCTAGATGGTGTTGAATGTACTGGAGTCAAAAAACATGATCCTCACAGTGCTGGCTATGCTACTGCTATACACAAAGCAAAATAAGATATGCTTTATGAATCGGTCCATGTTTTATCAGTTGTTTTTGCATTTTAAATATATTTGCTTTTGTAGCTGCACCCATGGGTGACACTTGATGGCTCAGATCCACTTCCTTTGGAGGAGGAACACTGCACAGTAGTAGTAGTGACCACTGAGGAGGTGCAAAACTCTGTCAAGTTCATTCCCAGCCTGTCAACTGTGGTAAGTCCAGTTCCTCCAGTAAAATACCACATATTATATATATTTAAATAAAATAAGGTAGTTTTTTTTCTATTTCTTACCAGATTCTGGTGAAATCAATGTTAAGAAAACGGTCTTTTGGAAACCCCTTTGATTGCCTAAGCTGTAGGCAGGGTAGGTCCATGTCTGCACCAGGAAATCTTATCTCGTAAGTTGCCTATGCATCCTAAGTTAACTGCATATCTGAGTAAATTAGAGTAATTATGTTCCCTCAAAAACCAAGAGTAAATGAGAATGGTGTTTTTTTTGACTATGTAACCTTATACTACATTCTCACATAGCATTTCATAAAGATTACTGAAATAATACGGCACAATTCCTTCCGTTCCTTCCAGCCCAGTTGCACAACATTGAATGTGTTGTGCATTCTCTGCATGCATGTTTATTTGTGATTCCACAACCATTCTGCTTTAAATAGACCAGTCATCTGCTGATGGCTATAACAAGGTGTTTCCAGGATTATTTATTAGTAAAATATTTTTTTTCAGATATCACTAGCTACAAAATCATACTTTATTCACCTACTTACTACTTTTTTATTAATCCAGTATAGATTTACAAATTGATCTGGCTGTATACTAATGCACTTCCTAGATTGAAGAACAAAACACATTTTAGTCATTCAGTCCTAAAGCAGGCGGCACGGTGGCTTAGTGGTTAGCACCTTCGCCTCTCAGCGCTAGGGATTCCCGGTTCGAATCCCCATCTGGGTGGAGTTTCCATGTTCTCCCCGTGTCAGCGTGGGTTTCCTCCGGGTTCTCCGGTTTCCTCCCACAGTCCAAAAACATGGATCAAGTTAATTGAATTCTCCAAATTGCCCCATATAGTGTGTGTCTGTGTGAGTGAGTGTGTGCCCAGCGATGGATTGGCGCACTGTCCTGGGTCTATCTGCCCAGCGCCCGAGACGTTCTCCCCTGGATGGGCATGGGGAACCCCACCGCGACCCTAATAGAGGATAAGCGGGAGATAATGAATGAATGAGTCCTAAAGCATTCCTAAAAGACTTAAATGATTTATGTTTTCTAGACATGTTGGAATTTTGACATAGGAGTTAAACATTTCTTGGTGCTTACACATATACAATAATTCATTATCTTTTTCTTAATCCCTTATTAAGGTTGCAGGGGGGGGGGGGGTTTGAGCACTGGGCAGATACACCCAGGACAGGATTCCAATCCATTGCTGGGCACACTCATTCATTCACACACACAGACCATATTGCTGCAATTCAGAGCATTCAATTTACCTTTAATCCGTGTTTTTGAACTGTGGGAGGAATCCGGAGAACCCAGAGAAAAAACACTCAGAAACGGAGAGAACATGGCCTTGATTGGAATTCAAAACTGAATCCTCAGCGCTGAGGCGAATGTGCTGACCACTGAGCCACAGTGTTGCCCGATTTAACATATACCTTTCATATAAATATTTCCTGTCATAAAGTCTATCACACAGCTCCATAAACACTGAAATATTAACATGTATTTATTCCCTGTGTCATTTTAAATGTTTTTTTTTTTTTTATTTCTGTAGGGACATGGCTCTGTTTCGCTCTGTAAATATCCATCCTTCCCTCAGGTATCTTTTAACTGTGATATTATAATTAGTGACTGATTTTTTTCTCATTACATGTTTGTAATTTTGTTTCATCCATGTTGCAGTTACAGTCTGTTGTGTATGATTCTTAATCATCTGTCTCCCCCTACAGCAGAGCAAGTGATGGAAGCAGGGAGGGAGAACTGGAAGATCTCTATGAAGATGAAGATACTTAACTATGCAAATTTAGCATTTAACATGCAGAAATATTTAGTACAGCGTGATGTAGCAACTATTGTGCTCCAGTAGATAAGTGTGTGAATAATTTAAAACCGTATTGTTACTGCTGCGTGACTAAAAATGGAAGTATTATTTATCGTGCACAATTTTAATGCAAGTCAATTAACAAAATTCCATGAAACTAAATTTTAAATAAAAAAAGCAGTAAATAACATTTAAAAAACAGTAATGTCAAATTGACTTAGTTAGTTGTGAGGAGGATTCCTATTGAATCTTTAATAACTGAAGCTTGTATAGTTTGTTCTATAACACAACATTTTTGCACAGGCTGGTTGTGTAATAAAAATAATGTGATAAATTTATTTAAAATAGGCATTGAATGTGTTTCAGTAAAAAAAAAAATGTTATTACACATTCTATCACCAGAAACATGTGTCATGGTAACACTTTTTGAAAAATGATTTCTAAACAAATAGCAATATGCTGTAAGTTTTATGACAACTGTCCTGCAAAGGTCTTCTGCTGTTGCAGTATATCTTTGCCCCAGTGAACACAGAAAGATCTTAAAGGTCCACTAAGACTTGGTTATACGGGTTTGGTATGGAGTAGCTATAGTGTCCTGGACAATGCACCTAAGTGCACACTAGTTGAATGAAACATATATATTGTGGATATAATGGAATGGTTTTCAGCAAACAAAGTGAGAAGGCAATCATTGTATCACTACGAATTTTCATGAAAATGAAAAAGCTACATTGTCACTTAAAGACCTGGCACTGACAGATCCTTTACAAATGCAAACTCATTTTATTTGAAAGCTTGTTTTTGCATTTCATGTTATTACCACAGTGAAGGAAGAAGAGCATACTCATGAGAGAGGTTACTGTAGCAACAGTTGCCATGCAACAAGGTGATAGTGATTATTGTTTAGTGCCTTATGAAATTTATCCTCAGACTGCAAAATCTTTTATCAGAACCCATGATCTGGAGCTATGCCGAGCGTGAAAGAGACAGATAATTAATCTGGTGTAAGAGTAAGAAGCATAAGATCTTGTTGTGCGGATATGAGTTTTTTTTTTTTTTTTCATTTTCCATAACGTGTTACAAAATATGCAGAACCACACATTTAGTCACCTCTCTTGTTGCTGTGTTTTTACATAGGCTGTCAGCAGACTCACTGATAAATGTATAGAATAGAACATATATATAACACAAAAAGCAATGTGTATTTGTGTTTAATATGATTTTATTTTTTATTAGTAAAAATGCTGTATAATCATGAAATAAATGGAATTGTTTCTGACCACAAAGAAAAAACACCACTCCATATCTCACCCATTTTCCCCTTGTTAAAAGCTAGGCTTAGTTCAGTAAAACTAATTTAAAAACTGCTGTTGCTTTAAGATCCTAATTTACATTAGTCAGGTCAATAAAGCATTGTTAGCATGCTCCATCAAGTTCAATCAATATTCTGATATTTCTATAAGTGTTCTATAATATACATTGTTATTGCATTTACTTTTTTCCATTTTCTCACGTTGTGTGTATGTGTGGGGAGCTTAAAATTCCTGTTAATAGGCAGATGAACAATTAAACGTTTGGGTGGTTAAAGTGCCTGCACCTGTCACCAAACCAGGAAGAAAGTTAATGCTTTTAATGTGTTGGTGAGGTGTTGGTGCAGTGAGGAATAGCAGGACTAAATCAAGTGATTTGAAAAGCATTCAACAAGTCCACATCACCGGAGAGAAATGAGGTGGTTATTTTTTTTATTTGGGAGCAGAAGGAGCAACTGTGGTGTGCAAAAGAAATCAAGCAGAGAAGCAATAATGCAACACCAGCAATAATGAATTAAGTGCATGCAGGTAAGTTTAAGTTAACTTAAACTTTATTTTGTGGATAAAAAAATGTAAGTTGTAAATGATGTGCAGGCAATGAAGTTTTAAGGCAGCATGCATGCATGTAATGTTTCTCTATGAAAGGTTATAGATAAATTTGCAGGTTTAATTGATATGATGCATTTAGAGGTTACAGTGCTGTCAGTTGATGCTTATTATGTTTAGGGTGATGGTATGAGTAATCTGAATCAAACGTAAGCTGGTAGCAGTTGTAAGTAAGAAGGTTTATGTTCCATAGTACATTATGCAAAATGCATTGAGACCATTTATTATGTAGAGTTATCAGGTTAATTATGAGAGAAAATTATTTGGCAACTAAGCATACTTTCATAAACGAAAATTGTTTTGTGAACCATTGCACAAACAATATGTAGCCTAAAAACACAATCCTTTTATATATGGATTGGTTGGATGTGGTATTTAATTAATTGTACAATAATTAACATTATCATTAACAATATTGTATTGCAGTTTACCTCCCCCTAACGTTCGATTGTGGCGTTGCATCCTCTTACAATAACTACAGTAACTGTGATCACGTGTTTCCAGATTTCGACTATATCTTTAGTTTCATTAGAATGTAATGCGAATGTTAACAACATATTTTATTTAATTTATTACTACTGGTGAATTTTATTTTCTCTTCCGAGACGACGAGCGTTATAGTAAAAATAGTGTTGCTGCAACAATCTTTACTTTTCTCATCAAAATTCATACCATGTTTTTGCTAATACTTGACCATCCATCTTTCTCCTCGTTTAAACCTTTCTTCGTAGTTGCTCACGTTTGGCTAATAATACTGTTTAATCTCACAAGTTTTCAAAGAGAGAAAAAGCAGACCTTCAATTAAAGTAAATCTAACATCAGAAACTTGGATTCAAGAACTCACGAAGCATGATGCTCCAACCAGAACCGGTTCTGACAGGTTTACGTAAAATGCGTATCTTTGTGTTTTCTGGGGAATCCATATTTCATTATTTATTAGCCTTGGTGACCTGTATGGGGACAAAAATAGACCTGGAGTTAATAATCGCAGCATTGAAAGCAATACTTGTACAAATTCTTTATTTGATCTGGATTAGTAGTGCCACCTTCATATACAGGAGAGAGGAATCGGTTGGCCCCTGAATTCTAATGCTGTGTCTGATGTTCTGCTGCAGGTTTTTCCGCATGGTGCCTATGGGAACAGCGCATTTCTTCCCCAGCCTCGGCAACAGGCTTCTGATTGGCTGACCTGGTAGCTCACATGGGTGACTATTGGCTAGTGCTGCAGGCTAATTTAAAGAGAAAGATTCATCACTGCACATCTGGATGTGCTGCTGCATGAGGATGCAGCTCAGTGTGAGAAGACCCAACAATCACCATCGTGGTAACATCACTGTTCTATTCTATTTCATCTCTAACAAATTTACTTTATAGCACCGTAGTGACAGCTACTGTGTGTGGAAATGTTACACAAATACACAGGATGTCTAAAAAGACATTATTTTCTAATCTCTAGGTTATCTTTCTTTTTGCTGTTGTAATTAGCTAAGGTCGTTACTGATATTGAACATGAGGACCTGATATCCGTTAGATGTTTAATGAGGCAGAGATCAGGGCTCTGTAATAAAAAATAAAGAACCACCACACAAGCCACATTTGTTGGTAAAAGTTAAGTCTTATCCCGAGAGTGGTGAGGGCAATTTTGAGGTTGAAAAGTCAGTGTCATAGTAATAGAAATCAGAAAAATAGTTTGTCAAGTAAAAGGCTATAATTGAGATCACAGATTATGATTGTAAATATAGGTTGTAAATTTGCTTAAGGACAATATATTACTCTAAATCACACCATCTAAATGAACGGAACCTGAATATGAACCTATAGTGAAACACACACACACTGAATTGACAGCACTGTCTGTCTGAGATAACCAACTTAACACAAAGTTTGACCTGACCATTGTCTTCCAAGCTTTATCTTCGGAAAATGATTAAATGCTAATGTTTCTAAGGTTTACAGTTTAATAAATAAATTGTAAGGAAATCAGTTGTGCAAGCTACTTTCAATATCTAATAATTATTGAGAATCCAGGAGTTCTAAGCTTTCACAGTCTGAGTCTGAGGTATCCTGGCATGACAAATTGCTATCACGTCATTTACAGTAAATACAGTTATTTGGGTCTGTGAAGGAGGGCATACTTTTAAATATAAGAATATAGTTGGTTATTTAAAAGAAACACACATCTTGTCCCACCAACTCAATTTTTTAACTATACAACTGCAGATTTTAATTAAAATTTAGTAGCTAGTTATTTTAGGTTAGTTAAACATGTAGGAAGTATGAAATGTTCTAGAAATTGTATTTAACTCATTTTTACAAGTTAATATATTTAAGTTCAATATTCCCACTTTTAACATATTTTGGTAAATTATATTTAAGTAAAAAAAACGTTCAAGTTATGACTTAAAATTATTTTGAACAATCTTTAAACTTGTTATTCTCTTCTAAATCTATGTAAACATTAAAACATTTCTAGCCATTTTGATTGGTTCACCGTGTTACTTTAACATTTAAAAAAAAAAGGAAATTCTTGATTTGAACTTCAGCACGACATGTAAAATTGAGAAAACATCTTTGTACATGGTTACAATTTACTCTAGGTAATTTGAATGTTTGTATGAATGATAATTGTAATATTTTCTGAAAAAATAATCATGTACTATAAGTGATGATATACAGAGGATATTCTGTTTCTTGCGAGTAAAAAACATACATAAAATCTGTTGTATTTTGCTGCTCATCTGCACTTTGAGCCACAACAGCAATTACACACGATGATCATGGAGGAAATGCCACTTAATTGTTTTTTTTTCTTTTTTTCTTTATTCATGTTTTTCATGGTTCTCATTATTTTGGCTTGTGTGCAACTGCTACATAATTATTCACATTCAAGATATTTGTCACTCAGGAGACAGCTAAAGTTAAAAAAGAAAACAAAGAAGAAATAAAGAAATAAAATGTGTGAAAAATAATACTGCCAAATACAAGTTATGGTCCATGTTCAGAGCGTGTCACAGTAACACTGATTCTGATACTCCACTGTAGCTCAAACCATACATGTTGCATTTTGCATAACTTGACAAGCAGAAGCACTTGTATAGCGCCGCGAGCGGAAACATTGGTAAACAGTGTCGTGATTATAGTTTACTCAGAAAAACACGTGCACAATTAAGTGATCGTTAGTGTTTTCCCAATTTCAGCCTAGCTCAAGGAAAACAAAAAAACTTCATGTCACAACAGCAACGCCTATAACAGATCGATTTATTGTTAACAATCACAAATTTTGGTAGAGCAAATTGGAAACAAAATAATAAATTAGAAGTAATCGATATGAAGCCTGTGTTACGGCTCAATCATAGGAATACATAACATCCAAGGTATAAGTTAATAAAGTCAAGCTATTGTATAAATACATCACCAGCATGCACAATATTGAATCATCAATAGTATCATCGTAATTATCTTACACTGACAAAACAGTATAGTTGGCAAGTGCAAAAATAAATTAAACACAGAAGTAAACCACAAACTTCGAAGCTGTAATATTTTTTCTTTTCTATTTTTTAAAACCAATAAAAGTCTCTGCCTCATATCTTGTTTGATCGTTCAAAATAGCTTAAGGTTCCAGTAGCGTAACAGAACCACTATAGTTTTTTTTTTTTTTTCTTTTGTCCTGATTGGTTTGCATTTAATTTTGCAATAATTTCAGAGATTCTGGAAGCTAAAGAAATCCAAATATATGTTAAAGCTGTCACACTAATCAATTACCCACATTTTCATTAATACTGGAACCGTTTAAGACTATTTTGCAGTCATTGCATTCAAGTGTATTTTTTTCCAGCTTGCCCTCTTTTCCAAATGCTTTTCTACTTCCCCTAAACATAAATGAGCAGCAACCCTTTGAATCAGTCTATACGCCATTACGAGGCTGCCGTTCCAAACCTACGACGACCCCTTTCTGGCTGATTGACATTTTCAGTGGTTTTGGCAAAACTTCAAAGAGAACCTAGACGATGGAGGCTCGTTCAACTATTAGAGATTTCTGTTAATACTCAAACTAAGACTTCAGCCCCCCCTCCCCCCCTTTTTTTTAACCGCACTTGATTTTTTTTTCTTTTTGAATTCGTGGAAAAATAAAGAACTGCCGCTGCAGAGGAAACCATGGCTAAAGCTGCTTGCCAAAGTCCACCGGCTGTATTTTTTAATCGCTTCTGCACAGAAAGATAGATCTGATGTTTAGTTGTTGCCTTCGCCACCCTCGTCATCCTGCTGATCGCTCGTCCACAATGTCAGGTTGTCTCGCAGCAGTTGCATGATGAGAGTGGAGTCTTTGTAGGAGTCCTCATTGAGCGTGTCGAGCTCTGCGATGGCGTCATCAAATGCCGTCTTGGCCAGGTGACATGCCTGCTCTGGTGCGTTCTGGATCTCATAGTAGAAGACAGAGTAGTTGAGGGCCAGGCCCAGGCGAATGGGGTGCGTTGGCTGCATGTGCTCCTTGCTGATTTCATGCGCCTCATTGTATGCCTTCTCAGATGACTCCACCACCGTGGAGCGCTTCTCACCGGTCGCCACTTCAGCCAGGTAGCGGTAGTAGTCGCCCTTCATCTTCAGGTAAAACACTTTGCTTTCATGCTGGGCTTCACTGCAGTTCTTGATCAGGTAGTTGTCGAGCAGACCCAGCACATCCTGGCACACCGCTTCTAGCTCCTTCTCGATCTTCTCACGGTAGGCGCGCACCATCTCGATCTTCTTCTCATTGCCGTCAGCCGAGGTCTTCTGCTCGATGCTTGAAATTACCCGCCAGGAGGAACGGCGAGCCCCAACAACATTCTTGTAGGCCACAGACAGTAGATTTCTCTCCTCGTTAGACAAGGCCTCATTCAGTTCAGTCACCTAAAAACAATATTTATTGAAATATGAGTTAATTTGGCTACTACCTTATCAACTTCAAGCAATAAATTAATTTTTAGTCAGTGCCATTACACAATAAATAAAAAGTGTAATATTTTAAGTAATTTATTTGCATTTGGAATTTGAAAACACCAGATTAAGAGCACCGGAACTTAAGATCAGACAAGTGTTCATTAGGATATAAAAGAATAAATAAAATAATGAAAATCAAACAGTTTCGTGGTCATAACCTTAGGCATAAAATCTAAATCATAGAGAAACCCAGTTACAGATATATGCAAGTGTACACTACAGACCTGTACTTTTACAAGAGTGAATGATGTGAGAATGATGTTCCAGCATGTTTTTACATATGGTACATGTTTTTTGGTAAGAATAAATAAAAGGAGATTTATAAACTTTCAAAAAAGATTAGAAATGTTACAGATTGCTATGTTTTATAGTGTATAGCTTTTAAATTTTAGTTTTTTTTTCTGTAACTGTACAACTAGTATATAAATATATTATTTCGATTCAAATTGTTTGTTTATTAATATACAGTGTTTATCACTTGGAAATAAATATTAACACAAATCCCACACACTAACGTACATTGGTATTTCCCTGAATGTAACTGCACAGGCATAAAGACATGTAAAAACAAATGTTCCTAGTTTCCATGGCAATCTACTTCATTTTTACTGCGGAGTACCACAGTCTACTGCTCTGAAACATAACAACTATTCAGCAAGTAAATGCATATTGAGAGAGAGAGATAGAGAGAGAGAGAGCACTGTGTAGTTGCAGTGTAAGTTAAGACGAATACTACATGGTGTTACACCTGTTACACTGACCTTTTTCATGACCTTTCCTTATACTCTATGAAGATCATGGAATTCTCTTTCCATGTGTGATTATATATCACTTTACAGCAAATGGTCTAAATGGTTCTAAATGTTACCTTAACTACGGTTATAGTAGAATGTGTTGTATTCAGCATAGATTATTTGAACAAACATATACTTCAACAGGAAAAGCTGCTGCTGTAATAATAGTGTAGACAAGCACGCATAGTTTAAATGCTACGACAATCATTACTTATCATGAGAAATGAATCTGAATTTGAAAGCAAAACTATTATTTAATATTTACAAGGTTTTATTTAACTTTTTTTTGAAGACCCTATAGTGCAAACATGCATGTGCGATCACCAATACACAGACTGATTCATATCTTTAATCTTTTAGCCATTACATTGAAATTCACTTAAGTTAAAACTATGATTTTGGAAGTACCTCAACCTTTAAGCTTATTATTATCGATGTATTTAAATACATAATGTATTTCGAATAAATATTGTAAATAGAATTGTTTGACATTCTTTCAAGATGTTAACAGTCTGTTGGTGTTATGTAATGTAAGGTAAAAGGTCTGCAGCTAAATGTGGCTTGAGTTAGAAAATCTGTTACACTGACAACCTCACCTTCATTGCATTTGAAAAATAATAGGATCATAAACAAGACTTTAATAAACTTAATTTTAGCTACAGTAATACAATTAAATGTCAAGATTTTTAAAGCTTTCTTAAAACAATGCACTATTGTAAAAAGTACAATACATTATGACATATTGCACTTTTATCCAAAGCAACTTACAAATGTTTCAACTTTGGTGGTTTGTGCACAGGGTCAGTCATGATATAGCAGCCCTGTTGCAATAAGGGTCAAGGACCTTGCTCAGGGGTCCACATTGGCAACTTCACTGGACTGCTAAACTATGGGTTATAACTACTAGCCAAATAAACTAACCAATAAACTGCCACGCATAAATAAAGTAAACAAAAGTTAACAATGCAATGGCTCATGTTGTGTGAGGACAAAGAAAGAGCATTATGCACTAACACGAACAGCAACAGTACAATTGGGTAACGTCTGAAATACATGAAATGATCTGTAACTTTTTTAAGCTGTCAAGGTGAGGTTCACTTTAGCCTTCAGTTGAAATCTTTCACAGCAGATGCCAAAAGAAATCTTACATACATGTGTCAAACAAGTCCTTTCAGATCCACTATTATCTCCTAAACAGTGTGCCTGATGTACATATTTGAAACGTGTGGTTATTTCTAGAGGGAACAGAGAATGAGTGTGGAAATTAGGAGAGAAAAGAGAATAAATCTAAGCTCTATAGCAGGTTGATTTTTGTAAATGCACCCAAACTGGTCAATATTTATGACTTATGACTATGACAATAATTTAACAAATCCTCTCCAGAAAACCAAATCCTCTTTCATGTAATTACTATGAATTTACTACAGTGACACAGATGCTGGTGTAAATTGAGTAATTGTTTTGATATTTAATGTGGTGTTTTTTTCCATAAGTCAAAACCAGCATAACAAAATATCTTATAAAATGTTTCTGGGAAAAAAATAGTAATGAATTTACTAATAATAAACTATTTACCAAAAGAGATGGTAATTACATTTGCATAAGCCTCTATGTTGCAGTGAATAATAAAGTCATACAAGTGAGATTATTTTCATCAAAGTGTTAAGGCCAGTATTTTTTAAGTGCTTTAATAGAAATTTTAAAATATCTTAAATTATCACGTTATTTTTAGACCATATCACAGAGCCCTAGGCAAGAACTGCTGATCATACACTAAAGTAAGAACGAAAAACCCTTTTACAAAAGATTAAAGAAATTTACAGTCAATTTTTAAAGCAATGACACCCTCAGCAAAAAATATTTAAAGAAACGTTTTGTGTGTGTGTGTATTTTAGTCAACAGTACTGCTATATATTCATTCATTCATTATCTCCCGCTTATCCTCTATTAGGGTCGCGGTGGGGTTCCCCATGCCCATCCAGGGGAGAACGTCTCGGGCGCTGGGCAGATAGACCCAGGACAGTGCGCCAATCCATCGCTGGGCACACACTAACTCACACAGACACACTCTATATGGGGCAATTTTGAGAATTCAATTGACTTGATCCATGTTTTTGGACTGTGAAAGGAAACCGGAGAACCCGGAGGAAACCCACGCAGACACGGGGAGAACATGGAAACTCCACCCAGATGGGGATTCGAACCGGGAATCCCTAGCGCTGAAAGGCGAACGTGCTAACCACTAAGCCACCGTGCCGCCTACTGCTATATAAATTATTTAAATAATTAAATAATGTCAGAGATCAGAGCACAGCGTTGTGTTCCCCTAGCCCCGCCTTCTAGGCCAGGTGAGGTTCATTATATCCGGGTTCTTTCTATGCTATATAAGGCTTCCTGTTTCGCTGCCCGAGTGCGAAGTATTGATCGTCCCACAACATAACGAGCGCTATCCGAGTGATAGTCACTGCCTTCTATCTCCTTGATTTACTTCCGTGTTTGTCTCCGTTGAGTGAGTGTGATTTCGACTGTGTTTAGCATTAGCGTGCATCTCCGTTTGTTCCCCGATTCTACCTACCTCTCGTCCTCCCTCTCTCTCATGCCTCGTCCCCGTCCTTTCCCTCCTTCCCTTAGTTTAGAATTCCTGCGTGCGTGTGGAGTTTGAGAGGAAAATCTGTGTCCGTCCATTGTTTATGGAGCTTAACACATACTCACTTTTGTTTACTAATCACTCCCTCTGTCGGTGAATTTAACACTTTTAATCCATCTAGCACTAACCCCTCTTCTGTCTCCCGTTTCCCATTCCTGTGTATTTCCTTCCCCGCCGTTTAGCTTAGGTTCCTCCTTGTTGTTGCCTCGTCCAGCGCTTCACCTCCTCTATCTTTCTCCTTTTCTATTTAGCTTCTCCTTTCCCGCTATTTTCCACTCTCTGTGTTTATTCTATCTCCCGGTTGTGTTGGTGTTGGTTTGTGTTCTCTTTTGTCTTTCTGTTCTGCTTGATACCAGGTTCGTATCCAGTCCTGGTCATCAAGCCACACTTGTGACATCCACCGAGTACCACTGCGGTCCTGCTGCCGATCACCTACTCATTTACGTGCTACTCTGTTGCCGCTGTTGTTTGGTTAATAAACCAACGTTGTTCTGCATCCACGTCTCCCTTGTTCTCATTGAGCCGAACTCATAACAAATAATTATGTAAATATTCGTTATGAAACACACACAATACACACATACAAAAGGGTCAGTAAGTACACTAAACCTACAAAAAAATCCATCTTTAAACATGCCTGAACACCAGTGTGATATTGCACAGAAAGCCTTTTAACTTCAGGACTAGACTGTGGCAGATGATGGTAGTAATTTTGGTAGTGTCATGATGTCATCAAAAGATGATAATCTGAGGTACCTCTCATCTCTGTACCATGAGTCATAATCAAATTATATAGAACAGAATTTAATGATTATCATTTCAAAGTCAGTGATGAAATGTTTTCCCTCTAATAATAAAAAAGATTAAATTATTCATTCAATCAAAAAAAAAAAAAAAAAACTAATGATAAATAAAATAAATGTTGACCTGTTGTTCCATTAAAGTAATACTGTTCAGATGATTCACACAAGATTATATAAAAACATTTATGGCTGTATCCTTTAAAAACATATTGTATTTGTACCTGTGATGCAACAGTCATCCATAAAATAACCCCCAATTCATATAATTATGATCAAAAGAATTCTAATAATGCAATATAATATTTTCATAGTGGAATGCAAATTGTTAATAAAGAAATAGCATGGGTGATGTCTCAAGATACAGTGTGATTCGGAAAGCATTAGGCGATCAAATCCCCCACTTATTATTCATCACTTTAAAAACTTTGTTGTCTCTATAACCATAAGCATTGGGTTGCTGGTAGGATAATTTGCCACTAGCCACATTCAAGTATTTAAATCAGTGCTGATCCAATCACAAGTTAAAGCTATACATTAAATATGTCTTTTTATTATGCTAATGTTAGAAGTATTTATAAAGCCTGTGCATGTCTGTTAACGTTCACTTTTTGTGATTATAAGAATGAGCAATCTTGACTATCTGACTATCTTGAACACAATGTGTCATTGAGAGTGCCATTTCTGCCAACATCTGTGTATGTAATACAAATAATGTTTAATTCTGAATTCAAGATTTTAGATGATCCTAAGGTACAGTATTCTTTAATGTTAAATTAATTTCATTTTAAGAACTATATATCACAGATGAGTTACATGAATGAAAGTCTAATCATATGACAGCATCATAAATCACGAGTTGGGAAGTCATTTTGTGGTGTGTGTAACCTTTCACTTCTTCTTTTTTAGTTACACTTCTATATAGCTTAGTTTAATGCAGTGTTTCTTAGTCTTGGTCCTACAAACCCACCATCATGCATGATTAAGTGTTTCTTCTGCTTCCAAAACATCTGATTCAACTAATTTACCAACTAACAGCCCAATATTCAGTTAAAGTGGGTGTATTAAAACAGTACTAGCAATATAATGGGCAAAGATAGTGGCCCTCTAGGACCAGGGTTGAGAAACACTGGTGCAGTAGACCACTATATGTCTGTAATAATGGCAAAACTGAATGGAGTTTTCCAAAAATCTCCACCACTAAAGAATATCTACCAAAAGTGGTAGATAAATATTTCAGGTTTGAGACCATATATGTGCAACAAAAGAGAGTACTGTGCAATGACTGGCTTTATACAAAACTACATTACAATAAACCCACATCAATCAAGAGAGGTTGCTATAGTAATTTTGCAGGCAAGGATTTGCACAATTAATCACTGTGACAATGTGTCACGTACAGTGGGGCTTGAAAATCTGAGGACATTTTATTTGTTTGTGCCATGATACACTACCACAAACACATGTTAATAATACTGGATCACTTCCATTTAGTTGCATCTCTAACTCTAATTCTAGAACTATTTCTAGAACATTCTGTAGGATTTCAAGCAGCATACACAACGGTTGAAAGAATAAATTTGTTATAAAATCAATTAACAAAAATGCCACTTGCATAATGTTTTGAGAATGATGCTACAAGAACTGCATCTTAAAAATTAAGTAAAATGTAAATATATTAACTTTTATATTAAATTAACTTTTATGTCTTTTTTTTATCTATTACCTTTTTTTAAATATTTGTAATTTTTTTTCCTATATTGTTTAGGCCCACTTCTAATATCTCAACCCAATTTACCTGCTTATGCTCCTTATTTTTGTGGAAGTAATCTCTATCTTCCAATACTAAATCATCATCTGTAATTATAACATCTTACTTCTGTTTTGAAAGAAAGTTTGAAACTTTTATTAATACAAAATGTAGAAGAGGCACAAAAAAGAGAAAAATACCAGCTGGTATTAAACATGTACTAGTGATGAGTCACCCCAAAAAAGCCCTTTTTATTAAAATAGTAAATACTATGTTGTTTACAAAGGCAAATTATGTACAATTCATATATATATATATATATATATATATATATATATATATATATATATATATATATATATATATATATATATATATATATATACACACATTTTCTTTTATTTATTATTTATTTATAAAGCTTAAATCATAGAAAGAAAAAAAGTATTTTTTTTTACATGATAATCATACATCATACATATTATCATCTTAACAAACATTAATCTTATCCTACACCTAACAAACTTCAACTTCAATTCGTGAGCTTTAATTTGATTGAACATCTTAATTTAATTAACACATACTTTTTTACGCAAACTTTACAAATCTTAACCTTTCCCTAAACAGAACGCAATTATTCTTCATTTTCAATATCGGTGTCTGACATTACAGATGCTTCATGATGAAAAAGCAAAAGTGGGACCAACTGCAAAAGTGGGACCAACTAAAATGATATATCATTAAAGCTCTAGTAAATGAAATGTGTAGGGGTCTCAATATGTCTGCCCATATTCTAGCCTATATCTTGCCTCTTCCTCAGAACATATGAACATGTAAATAAGGTGATTGGGTTGTTTTTTTTTGTACTTTACAGGCAGTTTAATAAGCAATCTGAATTGCAACAGAGTGCACTGTGATTATATATTACTTAAAAAATATATATGATCTATCAGAATGTGCCTGATGGTGGCTTAGTATTGAGCATGTGCACCTCTCACCATTAGGGATTCAGGTTTGAATCCCAATATGGGTGGAGTTTCCCCATTTTCTCCAGTTTCCTCCCACAGTCATAAAACGTGGATTTCAAGATAAATTAGCTGCTATAAATTGCCCCTATATAGTGTATGTATATACTCATGCTCTGTGTGAGTAAGTATGCTTAGTGATGTATTGGCGTCCTGTCCTTAAAATTCTCCATTGGATGGGCATGAGAAACCCCTCAATCCCGCACACCAGGCCCCCAACCCTAGTCCTTAGTATAGGATTAAGCGCAAAGTAACACGATGAGGGGCTTAGTGATTAACACGTTCACATTCAAGGTAAATTGAATGCTCTAAATTGACGCTTATATAGTGTGATGTGTGTGTATCTGTGTATCTATGTGAGTGAGTGTGCCCAGTGACAGACTGGGTGTATCTGCCAGCTCTGAAATGTTCTCCCCTGGTTCTCCTAGGTCCACCCCCTACACCCACAACGCTAGTAGAGGATTATGTAAAAGATAATGAATAATGAGATAAGATGAGAATGAGACTGAATGCTCCTTGCAGTTAGTTTGCGCTGAGTTTTATATTGATGTTTTGGTTGATGCTATTATGTGGATGTGCATAGTGACTCGTGTATGTCTGGTTCAACAGGATAGGAATGGGTCATTCAGTCCAAATACTATACTGATCTTTCTGCATTGGTCCACTCAGCACAATAAAACATATAAAGATCTTTATTCTGTTAAAATTTAAATACATGCTTATATTTTTTTCTGGTAACAGCTATCAAATGGAGCATAGAAAATCCAAAAACTTAGTCATGAAAAAAAGTTAAATGAAATTAACCATTAATTAATTAGTTAATGCAGTGCAATGATCCTGTACTGGACTTACAATTAATGAAATGTCATTTTCATAGTGGATCAGTTAAAATATAATTATTTCCTGGCAAAGGAACAAAATTTCCACTAGAACACAATTCCACCTTTAATTTTATGTTTGCTCATTACATATTAAGACGTACTGTTTGAGTATAATAGTTCAGACAAAGTTTGTTGCTATTTTTAACTTTAGATGCATTCATTTTCATTTATGGAATGGTGTGAATTAAAGTGCATGTGTATTTTCTGTAAAGATAAAGAAGGCATGCAGGTCATTACAGTTACTGAACTGAACTTTCCTACAAGATTTATCAGTCTATAAGCTTTAAAGAGCATAAGGATGCTTATATTTCATATATTTTTCATATACAAAAGTTGGGTTATTTAAAGTATGTGCCTAACACCAAAGAAATGACATAATCAGTGGAGGCAGCAACTGAAATGGCCTTTGTTCTGGATGAGCAAGCAGGCCTGCTTACAGTTTTCTATGAGTCCACTACTAAAGTGCTGTGTGAACACGTACTAAATAAAGGGACATCCACCCATACCAGAAGATATTGATTACCTGGCCAATGTAAACTCAAATTCACACTGCGGCAATAGTCTCACTTCTATGTGCTTAAAAATAATTGCAGGTCAAAATCAGATTCTTTGACATAACTTGGACAGCTGGTTAACACTTGAGCCACAGTGGATTTCAAGCCTAGAGAATGTTGAAGGATACCAGTGTAGCAAGAGATATGATGTAAACTGGTAAGGCAGAGCTGGAGGAAGAGGGAGGGCCTCTGCGCCTTGTGCCAAGGGCTCCTCCTAAGTGTGTGCACTGCAAGGATTTGTGTCCTTGCCTTCCTCTGCCTGAACTGAAGTACCTTTAGACCTTCACAGTGCATATGACCGAAACTCCTTAGAAATAAATGTAGCTTTTTATGATTCCCTGAAGAAATAATGAGCAGACTGTCAGGAAAATCATGTAATTACGTTTCTTCACAGACCTGTTACAAAATAGGTTTTTGTTATTGCTTTAATCATGTATTTTATCACATATCTAAATATCTTTAGTAAATGAATTCTGTTTCAAGCAGAAATGATAAGAGGGGCATGTGCAATGCTAGTCGCCACTGCAATATGACAGCGACGGAAGCTTCGAGAAGGAAATCTACCGCCTATTACGTCGAATTAGAGCAAAATGACATTAGTGCGTTGAGAAAAACAGGCGAGAAGCTTTACATAATGTGGTGGTAAAGTTTTTAAAGATTCAGATGATCAGATCAGATTTATCTGCGAGTCCAGATGTGTGGTGTTTAAACAGCATTAACGACCAACCTAACAGACAGAAATGAATGAATGAACCGTCTGTAAAAAAAAAAAGCGCATAGTACACCGCGTTAAAGGACTCTGTTTTATAGTAACAGTTAAAGACGAGGTGCGGTGATCGTTTTGTTACATTTTGTGTCATGTCTCATTCATTTGATGGTTGGATCGGTCAGTACTGGAGGCACCGCCCAAACGGCACCACACAATACATTCTGCTTCATTCAGCTCCTATTTTATCATTATTACTGATAAAGAAAGTTCACAGAGAGGAACGTTTAAACATCAGACTACAGAAATAGTGTTTTAATCCACCACTAGGGCTGTCTGGGTTATCTGTAGAACAACACTCATCAGGTCAATGATCCCGAGAACTATCCAGATGTGCTGACAGCCTTCTAACGGGACGGAGGCACAAACCTTTCCTTTAAACAAACACAAACGGACTTACCGATTTCATGGCTGCGGCCATATCGTCGTATCTTTCCGCCTGCTCAGCGAGTCGAGCTTTTTGAACCAGCTGCTCGCGGTCAACCATGTTGAACTTGTTTTTTTGTGTTTATTCGTGGGGACTGCGTGGAAGGAAACGAGCGGGATTCGGGTTGTCTTTTGGGTTTGTGCGGCTGGCTGCTGGTTAGGGGTGAAGGCGCGGGTGAAGGCGCTCCGCTCTGCAGCTGTCCCTCGCTGTCTGTGTGTTGTACCGACAGGGGCCCCTCTGGCCCCTCCCATCCCGCTCCCCCTCCTCTTTCCTCCTCCTCCTCCTCCTCCCCGCGCGCTCTGCGGTCCTACGTCACCGTTCTAAAACAGGCACGCGCCTTGCGCGTGATGTAACGCTCCTTTAAAGGGTAATCAAGAAGCAATCAGTGAACCAATCAACCAATCAGATATTAAATGCTACAAGCAGATCAACAGGGGATTGCTTTAATGGCTGTAAATTCCATCGACCTGTTTGCTGATGCTGGTCTCATTTCATTATCACCCCATGCCCATCCAGGGGAGAACGTTCCAGCCAGTGAACATTTACACCCGGAAAGGGTGTCAATCCATCGCTGGACATACAATAACTAGAGGGTTAACTTAAAGCAGCATTGAATCCATGTTTTTTTGGGCTGGTGAAACCCTCACAGGTGAAACCCTCACAGAAACCTTGAGAACATGGAAACTCCACCCGGCTCATGATTCGAACCTGGATTCCCAAAGCTAAGAGGCGGATGTGCTAAGCACTACACCACCTGGCCGCCCAGGTCTGATCTTTTTATATATGTAAACATGGGAAATACTGTCATTTTAAATTAGAACCAAGGTGTATCTGATTTGTGGCTTTGTGACCGGGCGGTGGCAACAGGCAGCTCAAAATTCTTTATTTTGTTCTGTGCAATTAGGCTTAGCACCATTTTTTCATTAAACTCAACAAATCATCTAATTATTATTGCCTCTAAGACCTTTTCAAATTCTTACATTTGGTAAAGTTAGATTTTTTTTTTTACATTTTTGGTTTTGAAGTGATATATTGCTGTGCTAAAGATGTGCAAATGCAGATATCAGACAGATACAACATGAACCATGTGAAACATCCCGAAAAGCAAATCCAAACAGAGCAGGAAATCAGAATTAGACAACGAGACTTATCCTTAAACTCCACAGTAAGGGAGACCATTCACACCAAGAACAATGTCCATATTTACAGTAATTTCATGAATGTTAAAAACACTTCAAAGAAAATTAAAAACATGGAATTTACAAGTGTTTGGTTTCTTGAATGACACAGGACAATGAAGTAGGACCCATCACACCGGTTAAAACAAAATCCCAACATTTTGATAAGGACTGTGTGTGGAACGGTGGAGAGGCCCTAAATGACTTCTGTCTCTTAGTCTTATTACACACTTACATCATAAGTACATTATAAAGCAATGCAGATATAACAAATAATGTTTCTTAAAATTTTTATTAAGAATGTGTTAAGTGTGAACCAATTTCAAACTTTGAATTAAAAACAATATATTAGTAACCAACTGGTTTAATTTACCCTTGGGTTCCCATGGGTTCACCATTGCTTATTGACAATCAGTGGAAAACAAAAAGATGGAAACATTTTAAGAGCCACTTTTTGAATTTGCAATCCATTTACAACTGCTTATTCCACTTATAGCAAGAAGTAAAACTAATAAAAAAGGCATTATGAAGCACGTCCGAGAAGCATTCATTTCACCACCAGAATTAGTGGCAGGTTTTTGGTTATTATCAATAATAAAACTGAACATATGTAATTATTTACAGTTGCTAATAGGGTCTCAGAAGTGTTAGTTAAGTTATAGTTAAGGTCAGTTAAGATTTGCTTGGGTATAGTAAACAACACAGCAGACAGCTTAGCTACTCTATAGACAAGCATGAAATACTTTCTAAATTACTTGTCTTATAAAGCTGCAACAAGAGTTTTTTTTTTTTTGTTGTAGTTTTTATGATAATTTTTGGGCTAGAGGGTGAGGGTGGGTTTCATATTAAAGGCCTTCAATGCTAATAAAACATCCTTTATCCCTTTGTGACGTGAAATTGATCCAATTCCTACAAGCGGATTACCTCTTACAATTACAGATTAACACAGTGGCCTCTCCTAAGGCCAAAGAGAAAACCCTACAAAAAGCAGACAGCATTGTTTCTGCCCCTTCTAATTTATTTAACAACTAAGAAGAGGCTCTGTAAAGATCAGTAAAGAAGATGTTTGCAATAGATTTATACCTGTATCCAGATGACAGTTGGGTAAATACAAATGAAGATTTGAAAAGTTTGGAAACAGAAAAGGAGATGAACGACCCAAACGTGCGCTTGTTTGTAGCTCTTTTCTCATACAACCCTGCAGTGATGTCTCCAAACTTTGACACCATGGAAGAAGAACTGGGGTTTAATTCTGGACAAATTATTAAGGTAGAGACAAAAACCTTCACTTTGCATATTCAGCAAACTGAACCTGGATTTGGTTCTCATGATCTAATAAATAAAATTGTTGAAATTCTGCCCTTTTACAGTAAACATATTAATCACAGTTAAATTCATACAATTGCTTTTATGATTATTTGTGGATAACATTTGCATATATGGCATAATACTGTGTATCTTTACAATATTTATTTCTAGTTACAGCAACATTATAGACAGTTACATACAGTGTGTCACCTTATGACCACATTTTTGGGCCAATTGTTTTCTCTAGCTCTATGTTCTAATACTCAAAGTAAAGTCCATGAAGATTTTAGAAACAGGTGTAAGCACAGAAATAAAAAAATTAAAAAATTGAATATAAACAGGTATGATAAATAAACAAAAGTATTTTTAAGTAGTATTTTTATTATTATTATTATTTTGAGAATTATGTAAAAAAAATATGTAGTTTGTTAGTCTGTTTAGAATATACAGGTAAATGTAATTTCTCACCAAAGCTTTACATATAATTTCTTTAATTGGAATGGACATCAAGGAAATGTTTCTATTTAAAGGTATTTGGTGAGAAAGATGAGGATGGTTTCTACTATGGCCAACTGGGTAATCGTTTTGGCTTTGTACCAAGTAACATGGTTTCTGAAATTCCTGTAGAAGATTGTGAGCTCAAATGTCGACTGCTTGCACAGGGATTTTTGCCTGAGTCATTCAGTGAAAACTCCACTGGTATGGTTTCCTTTCGCTTGTAGTCAGTAGACTTTGAATTATTGATATGCAAGTACAATATTTATCTTATTTGCTCAAGTTATAGTGAATAAGCATGTATCATGATGCTCCTGTTGCAACATCTGTTGTGTGTTATGCTCAGCACTTGAAGAGACACAAGGTGTGCTTGATGACATAGCTGTCCGAAGAATGGTGGCCATTTTTGATTATGACCCCTGGAAAAGCTCCCCTAATATAAGCATTGAGGTGGATAAACAATATTCTAAAAACAAGTAAATGTGAATTATAAAAACTTGTCAGTTTTCTGTAACTGCGTTTATTCTGCAGGATGAGCTTTCTTTTCGAGCTGGAGATATAATTTATGTTTTTGGAGATGTGAATGCTGATGGATTTTATAATGTGAGTAACCTGACATTAAACTGTCTAAGATAATAATAATAATAATAATAATAATAATAATAATAATAATAATAATAATAACGAAGAAGTAGAAGAATATACATATATAGTTTATGTTTTGGTCCAGGGAGATCTGCATGGTCATCGAGGGCTTGTGCCATCAAATTTTCTTCAAGAACTGCCTTGGGATTAGAACCATCACATAAAGTGTAACTGGTCAATACATCTGTTACTATGACCCTCAGAGGTGCTTTTATAGGCTACAAATATTGTTTTGATTGTTGTAACACACAAAATGATTGTACATTCAAAACACTTGATTTTACCATTATGTTAAACAGTTCTTAGGTATACCCGTGAGACAGACTCAATAAAAGCCATACATTTTAAAGCAGGTGTGCCCACTCTTTTCTGGCCCAAGCTCTACCTTTTCCAGTGGACAGGACACCATGATATATCCGGATTCATCTTTATTTTTAGTCTTTAATGTTGAAACCTGTTTACACTCATCATGTTCATTTTGAGGAATCAGCATTGAAAAGACTAGGTTTTGGGTTGCCATTTTCACAGAAAGGAATTATGGTTTTAGTTTAGCCTTTAGCTCAAGGACATGATACACGTTTCCCATAAATGGCAAATCCCCCCCCACCGCCACCTAAACGAGTAAACACATACAGCCAGGGGCGTCGTTAGAGCTAAGCCCCAGATCAAATGAGAGCAGCTTTCTCTGGCCGCCTCACCTCCAGCTGTACGGAGTCACCATCAGCTGTTTTTGGTTCCGAGCACCTGTGTTTGTAAGGGAGATAGATATTTTTCGCCAGTGTCGGGAGTAAAGTTACCATAATAACTGTATGTTGGCTGTAAAGAGCAGCTTCTCAACTTTCATAAACCGTCATAATTTTACTGAAGGCGCAAACTGTCGCAAAGTTACGGTATTTCAAATAAGTCTTTATCCAAACCTGTGGAGTCATCCATTGTGATCTACCAACATGATCTGTGCGATCGACCGGTTGTTCGCGAATGACTTGTTGTTCGCCTGTTTTAAAGCATTCTGTATTCATCTTTTTTATATTATGATTGATTATATATAGACTGATCTATTTATACTAATAAAGCTGTCTTCATGGTGTAAATGTAATTCTATTTACACAAAAATAAATAAATAAATTTTGTTAATTTGCATGTTACTATTATTAAAGAGTAAATGAAAACTAGTGTAAATAACTTTCTAATAGACAGATATATAAATATTTAAAGATATAGCAAAACAACATACTGTTTACTGTTTTATACCAACTATAGAGCCATCCATCCATCCATCCATTATCTTCCGCTTTATTCTCTACTAGGGTTGTGGGGGGGGTTCCCCATGCCCATCCATGGGAGAATGTTTTGGGCGCTGGGCAGATACACCCAGGACAGGACACCAATCTATTGCTGGGCACACACTCACTCACACAGACACGCACACATACACACTCTATATGGGGTAATTTGGAGAATTCAATTGACCTTGATCAATGTTTTTGGACTGTGAGAGGAACCCTGAGGAAACCCACGCGGACACGGGGAGAAAATGGAAACTCCACCCAGATTGGGATTCGAGCCGGTAATCCCTAGTGCTGAGAGGCAAACGTGCTAACCACTAAGCCACCGTGCCACCCCCAACTATAGATATTTCTGTTAATATTAAAAGTTGTATTTACTGTGAAGCTTATTTCTCGTCTTGTTACTGTCAGTTTACAGGCATACATACTATATCTGTAGTAGTTTTTGAAAACATAAGTGAAAACATTTTTACTTTAAAAAGGACACATAAAATACAAACTGGGTTATAAAGTAATTTATTAAGTAAAATAAAAAAGAAGTGTTTTCGGACATTCTAACATTTAAGGCTTTCATTTCTTGACAATATGTGGGGAAGAGTTTCGCTGTGATGTCTGACTTTTGTTTTTTTCCTCGTAGCCTACAGTCCACTCATCCATAAAGTAGGAAACACTACACTATAGAGAACATATAGTAGTGTTTGGTACTTTATGGAGGAATGCCCTGTGTTATTGTCTTCAGATGATGTTCCAACATGACTCCTTATATTTTTCGACATCTTCTTTCAGCAAATGCTTAGGTTTTAAAACATAGCGTCTTTCTCTTCTTGGGGAAAAAAAGACAAGAATTTTTTTTTAAAACTAATTATGTAATACTGTTTTTAATAATATTGTGATATATCTTTAATAGGCGAAATAAGATTTTACATTTTACATACTAACGACATTTATTAAAGGTACATATCCATAATGACTCTAAAGTGTATTTTGATGCACATTTATTTAGTGCCAGTTTAACCAAAGAAATACATCTACTTTCTCCTCCTTTAGTCTGGAAACAACAGAATGCAATAATAAATGCATCCTTCATTTTTACTGCAAACCAGAGGAAGGAACTCAAAATGTTTAATATCAACAGGAAGTTTAAGTTCATGATGACTTCCTACCCTGTTCAATGCAGCTATTAATATTAGTTTGGTCCTCACATTATAGCTATATAACATATGTTGAAGTATTTAATCTATTCGCTTTTGTTATATTTTTACATTGTCATCTTCTGTGGTATATTAAATATTAGGTATATCTAGGTGGTATAGTAATCTGCCTCCTCCACTTGAATAGTGACTTCCTGTTTAAAAACAATTCATTTTGTACATTTAAAAAAGCCTTTGTAAAATTAAATACAACTGAGCTAAAAAATTTTCAGCTTAACTATTAAATGCATATGGCAGTGACTTTTTTCAGTCTTTATTTGATGGTGTAGACAACACAAATCTAAATATAATTTAATAAACAGTAAAACCTTCTAGCTCAAAATGTATGAATCAGTATCAGAATCGATCCTGTCTGGGAAACAAATCAAATTATACCCAAATCCATTCCCTCCAAGTTCACCAAATTAAGCTGAATCAGGCCTTCAGCTGAAAAAACACAAAAGATGGACTAAATATTAGCTCAAACTTTAACACCGTGGACTGGTCGTGTCCTATCATTCTAAAGCCCCAAGAGCTGTGTAAAGAGATGTGTCACTAGTTCGTAATATCATGTTAGTAGCAGACCAACACAGTTCTACATAAGAAGGCAACCACAAGAACAATTAAGAACATACCAAATTAAAACAACACAGAATCAACCATCAAATTCAGATGCACAGTCGCACAGTAAAATGCAGTGGTTTCTGCCTCTCAAATAACAATACAATATTATAGTACACCTGAACCTAGTAACTAACAAAGTACAGACACAGTGCTCACAGGTTTATAAGCTGCAAGCTGTTAAGAACTGCAGATTCGGAAACGTAATTAAAACATATATTTAAAAAAAATTAAATCACCGCAAGTCTCCCTACTGCCAACACTGACAGAAATGATCATTCTCTCATTCTTTCTCTCTCTCACACACATATGCATACATTACTTTAACTCATTTAAGATTATTAACATTTCTTAAATGAAGTTATAACTTGGGTTGTTTTGTTTCAAAGTTTGTGATCTGTTATATTTAGGATTACTGTAACTGTGTGTAATATTATATCTGTACTTTATGGCCATACAAATACGTCCATAAAAGGGAGGGACATAAACCTTAGTACATATTTCATCACATTATAAACACTAAACATTTTAAAGAAATATTTGCCATGTACTAATGTAAAATTATCTCTCCAACATTGAGTGCCTTTTTAAAAATAGTTTTTGTTACATTTATTGTACTTTGATTCTCCTACTCTTGCCATGTTATATACACTTTATGTGGTTTTCTCTGGGGAAACATTTAAGTTATAAATGGAAATTAAAGTGTACTCACCTGAAGTAACCTGATATGATGTGTCTACAGAAAGACAATACAAAATGAGTGCTTGCACTTAAACAGTGTGAGAAAGGTTTGCTGCCAGGGAAGTACAGTACTGAATAGAGAAGTTCTGCTCAGCTCTTAACGATTATGGAAAAATGTATTGTACCCGTGATGTAGAATGTATTTCCCCTCACCAGTCACAGAGTCTATCCAAAAAGATAAAACATAATTAAATAAATTTTGTAAAGATATTTTCAACACATTTATTACTTAACATAACCGTATAGATGGTTCTTTATTTGCTAATGCTTTAATTATTAAGCAAATGTAGAAATGTTACTTATATTTTACTTACTTAACAAGAACAGATCCCTCTTTTAAAAAAGTTCACAATTAGTTAATTCACTTGAAGATATCTTTAAATGGCAAACAGACAAAAAATTTTAATGACTTTAATACTATTCAGTAAATGATGCCAGCAACACACCTCCAGGGTCACGTCACCTTTTCTTTCAATTTTATTTATTTATTTATTTTAGAAATCAAACATGTTAATTGTTGCAGTTGCAATGGTAAAAATATAGCGTTCCAAAATGCATGGCTTGGTGCTTGATTTTTATAATTTTGAGCCAATGGGACCGAATAAAATCCCTGAAATTAGTGATTAAGAAATTTATCTCTATTGCGATATGTTTTCACAGAAGAGACATTAAAACATTATTGTTTGCAGAGGCTTATCCACTGGTGCATGCACCTTTCTTGTTTATCTTGAAGACCTGTTACCATTTAAACTGCTGATTGTGAAACTTTCCAAATCAGTGTTAGTGTATCCTTTTATAATTCATTTAGTTTCTGTTCTAACATAATGTGTGCAAGGCAGTTTTTATTGCTTTTTAAATAGCATTCAAACTTTTCTGAAAATGTGTTTTGAATATAATATTATCCTTAACCAGTTTACAGGAAAAGACTGGTAAAGTATTACTTATTAGTTAAATAAATAAATTTAATTTAATTTAAAATAAAGCTGTTATATACTAATTAAATTGCATTGGCACATTGCATTGGCACATTGGCTTTACATCTGGTTGTATTCTCAGAAAAGTTTAGTGCTTATTGTTTTGTACATTTATAACCATAAAAACTACAACAAATGTTTTTTGCCTAAATAAAAAACATTAAAATATAGTTTAAATAAAGACAGATGTGGATCTACTTGTGCTGTTAATTATTAATAAATTAATAAATTATTTAATAATATAAGCAATCAGTAACTATTAGCTACATCATTAAATAGTTCTAAAAGGTCTGAAATTGTGTGATATACCTTTTGCCAACCAACAGGTGGAATGCTATGACAGGCTAGCTTCCACATTCCAGGTTCCTTTTTGTTGGCTGGTTAAAAGGGTGTACTCCTCTCTGCCTGCATGTGGCAACGGTGCATTCAGCTCGGAAAGTTTTTAAGGACACATTTGATTATGCTTATAATACAATGGGGAAAATTTTAGGTACATTCTTCTTTAACATCTTTAAACAGTAATGGTATGTGTGATTAGTAAAATTAAACTTGAAAACAGCAAATAAATAAATATAATCTCTGACTGGCAGCAAAAAAATGCCATGGTGTAACCATAGTGATGCCTTCTTCCAAAAATTTCCCCTGAATTTATATACTTTGACTTTTGACCTTTACAGCACAGAGTGTGACATTTATGAAATGTTAGTAAGGTATAAATTTAGCTGTAAATTGTGAGATGACTTCTTTGCTCTCATGTGAATAAAGAATTGCTGCCATTGTCATGACCACAGATAATCACATATTCTCTGACTTTGATTTAAGATACTGAAGACAATTCTGTGTTTGTCCGAACATATATATATGAATAACCAAAAATATGAATTAACTTAAAATTTCATGAGAACCAACTTTTGGAAGGTGCTTCCTTAACTTTGTTTATTCCATTCTTTTTGGTTAAATGCAGTTTTCGAGGTTTTTTTCTTTTACTAAGTCTCACAGTGGTGTGTTTTACACTCTCCTTAGACACAAAATATTACTGATAACTAGCAATTAGTAACATTACACTTTACTGCCAAAATAAGAATTAACACAACACAAGCTGGTGGCTTAGTGGTTAGCACGTTTGCCTCTCAGCACTAGGGATTCCCGGTTCGAATCCCCATCTGGGTGGAGTTTCCATGTTCTCCCTGTGTCTGCGTGGGTTTCCTCCGGGTTCTCCGGTTTCCTTTCACAGTCCAAAAACATGGATCAAGTCAATTGAGTTCTCCAAATTGCCCCATATAGAGTGTGTCTGTGTGAGTGAGTGTGTGCCCAGCGATAGATTGGCGCCCTGTCCTGGGTGTATCTGCCAGCGCCCGAAACATTCTCCCCTGGATGGGCATGGAGAACCCCACCGCGACCCTAATAGAGGATAAAGCGGAAGATAATGAAAGAATGAATGAACAACACAAGCTATTAATAAAAATTACATTTCTCAACAATTATAAGATTGTTGTGATAATGTTTTGTATAAAACACTGATTACTCTAAAATATCTATGCTTTAAATCAGCCAGAAGAACAAACCTTCTTCTGAGTATCCCACCACCCAGTCTTCTTTTTTATATTATCTCTTACTGTGAAATATTAAGAATATGCAGCACAATATCAACTGTTAATGGCCAGAATTACTGAGGAAAACACAACAAATCTAAATGGCAAGTTAAAGTTGATATTATGTGAGTAAGATTAAACCATTTATCTTACAAATGTTCATAATATAAGGTGTTGGAGTATTGTAGCACTAACTTCTGAGAATAAATTCCAACTTCTAATTACCTAGAATTTTCCATTTCCCTGTATATGTCAAATAATTACACAACAAATATGTATGCATTTAGATACCCCTTTAACAATGCAGCATTGTCTTAAAATGCTAAAATACATGACAAAATACAGTAACTTTAACCATTATACAGTACTTATTTAGATGCAGAACATCCCATTTTAAACCATGAAGTTTTTATTTCTGTAAAGAGTTTCAACCTTCTATACTCTGAGACAGCTTTTAACAATATTTTGCAGTATGTGATAGATTGTGTTACGCAGTCGGGCAAACTTTTGTTAGGTTAGTTACTAAATAAATGTGCAGGCCCAGCACCTGTTTTAAACCAAGTCTATAAATATTTTATAGTTTTACTGGGAAAGGAAATAGCCTGTCATGTCAAAGTTGGAAGCATGTAATTATGCAAAATGTGTTTTACTTCTCAAAAGAACAACCAGAATTTAATTTGTTATGAACTAACATTTACATTTTTCTTAAAATGTATTCATTAAATCTCTTGGAAGGAATAAAAGCAAAAACCAGGCATAGACGAAAAGACTCACGTTCAGCATGTGAATAACTTACAATTTAGAAAGATGTCTGATAGTATTATTATATGTACATGATTCACAAGCAAGACTAAAGCAAAAATAAATAATATCCATCAAAATATAAAACCAGCGATGGATTGGCGCCCTGTCCTGGGTCTATCTGCCCAGCGCCCGAGACGTTCTCCCCTGGATGGGCATGGGGAACCCCACCGCGACCCTAATAGAGGATAAGCGGGAGATAATGAATGAATGAATGAAAAAATATAAAACATAAAACATTTCAAAGAAGCTTAACCTTCAATCTTAATCTTCAGTAATATTTTTTCTATAATAAGAACCCCACCTCAGCTGATAAACTTTACTGCTGGGTACACTATATAAATTCTTATGGCTGATATGTGTAAGGTACATCCTTATCCAAACACATTTCTCATGCTGTCAAGGAATTGGGGTCAGGGAGGAGTTATTGATATGACCTGAAATTTATAAAAGGCTTCTTCAGTGGACATTAGTGTTAAAGGTAACAATAACTTCCATTGATTGCTGTGGTCACTGTGAACTAACAAATAAAGATGCAAAAATTATATTTATTGGTTCTTTTGACTCACATGCTGACGCTCACTGAGGGTGCAGGTATGTTATGTACATTTAATTTATGGTTTCATACACAAATGTAATTTTATTAAATTATTTAGATGATTTAGACTTTATGTTCTGACACCAGGTTATTTTAAATCAGTGTTTATTGGTGTAGATCAGACACCTGTATGAATACAACAATTACAGCAATATTTTACAAACTTTTTATAATGTGTTTTTTCAAAAGAATGTTTGCATATGCTTTTGTGTTTTTTATTTTTATTCAAATGTGCTTAAAACACATTAAACACAAAATACATTTTGGCTTGTAAAGTATACAGACACTGTTTACAGTCTTATGCAAATGTTGGGTCTGCTCTGGCCAAACTCCATGTTTTATTGATTATTTAATTGAAAATAAATGGACAAAGAAAACAGAATTCTTTAAATTATAGTACACAGTTTACACAAACGTAAGTTTTCCTGAAAGTAAAATATCACCAAAATGTTTAATTCCTATATAAAGGGTATATTTAACTTGCTGTTACATAATTCAAGTGGAGCTATCCAAAATGTGTCCTTGAATATAGTACATTCAGTTTGCATAATGTGAGGCAGAAGTTAGTTTAAAAGTAAAAATATACCATTTAAACCATACTAAATAACCAGGACACAAAGACCAGCAAAATAAAATTAGCATATAGTGAATTACTTATTGAAATATGTCTAATTTTCCAATATCCAAAACCATTATTGACAGCATTGTAAGATTTAACACAGACTATTAAAATGTATTTGTTTAATGTGGAGGAAATTCTTAAACATTTAATTTCTTAAAGATTTGAGTATATTGTTTAACTTTAGCTCTACCATTGGTATAAACTCATATACAGTGTGTCTGTCTGTCTGTCTGTCTGTGTGTATTATGTATCTCATAAAAATGTATTAAATATTGCAACAATATTGTAATTGTAAATATTGCATTAGTAAAAATGGGCGGCACGGTGTCTTAGTGGTTAACACATTCGCCTCTCAGCACTAGGGATTACCGGTTTGAATCCCAATCTGGATGGAGTTTCCATGTTCTCCCCGTGTCCGCGTGGGTTTCCTCCGGGTTCTCCGGTTTCCTCCCACAGTCCAAAAACATGGATCAAGGTCAATTGAATTCTCCTGATTACCCTATATGCAGTGTGTCTGTGTGAGTGTGCGCCCAGAAATAGATTTGCACCCTGTCCTGGGTGTATCTGCCCAGCGCCCGAAACGTTCTCCCCTGGATGGGCATTGGGAACCCCCCACGACCCTAGTAGAGGATAAAGCGGAAGATAATGGATGGATGGATGGTAGAAACATCAGTGGAAACTTGATGGCCATTTACATTCTTAAATAATTGTGGAAATAGTGTTAAAGTTATTAAACTTTGTCCTATTTCAGACTGGTGCTATTATTCCCAGGTCTCATGTAATAACACATGTAAAGGTATGATTCTTAACAAAATATAGTTTGAAATCTTAGCTAATAATAAACCTATTGTAACATTTTAAAGCTTCAATCCTTGTCCTTTTCAGGGCCAAATGAATGGGTGGATGTTGCACCAATGTGTGGGGGAACAGACCAATCTCCTATTAACATAGTGACACAAAAGACTATTACCAAGAACCTGAATTCATTTGTGTTCAAAAGTTACAAAGATGAATTAAACTGTTTTATAACAAATAATGGTCATACAGGTAAGGCATCAATCAGAACCAAATCTAATGTTGTTTTTGATAACCCTTGTAACTTTTGACTGTAATAAATCAAACAAGTCTTTATAAGCTATTTTTCTATTTAATGGTTTTAAAGAAAGAGGAATTGTGTTTGTCATGTTTTTAGTTAAATTGAACTTGTCTGGCAACTCACTGATCAGTGGTGGAGATCTTAATCAGACTTTTAAAGCAGTGGAAATTCATTTTCATTGGGGAAAATTTGGTGGTCCTGGATCAGAGCACATTTTAAATGGAGAGCAGTACCCTATGGAGGTAACAGAGGATAATCCTGACTCTAAACTAGTGAAATATTTTGATATATCAGTGTAGGGATGAATCATGTTGGTGTCCTTTGCTTAGGCTTACTCTAATAGACTTGCTATCTGTGCCATAGATGCACATCGTTCACATCAAACAGAGCTACACATCTGTGGAAGAGGCTGGTAAAGATCCATCTGGAATAGCAGTTCTTGGATTTTTATACGAGGTCTGAATTAGCTTTTCTGTTTATAAAACTGAAAATGATTGATGCAACAATAAATAATGAATGGTGCTTTAGTCACAGTAAATTTGTCAGCCTTTTTGGTATTATCTGAAAAAAGTTCTGCATAAATTGGAGCTAAAACTTCATCAGATTTTCATGTCCCAAAAGTAAATTAAAGTAAGTAACCAAGTCAAACAAAGAAGACAGAAAAATATAAGTTGTTTTTTCATTTGTTTACATAAATGATCAAATATTATATATCTGTCAGTGGTAGATGTATGTAAAACTTTACTATTATTAGACAGTTAAAAGATAAAATTAGTTTTGCTCTTTGGGGTTTTGGGCCTAGAACATTGTAAAGTTGTAAAGACAATGTTTTTTGTAAAAAATCGTATAACATATAATTTAATAAACTTAAACAGGTGTGGGTTAATGCCTTTTTAAATTATTATTTATTATTTATTTTATAAATTTAGATTTTATTATTATAATTAAGACTACTCATTCTATATAGATTTAGGTTTTGAGCAACCACAAAACCAACTTTTAGATTATACATGTGATCTTTAGCAAACTGCAGATAGCAAACTTTTTTTTGAAAAGCACTGGATTTCTCTTTGCAACACTGCCATTCACACCGTTGTAGTTTATTGTCATTCTGATGGTGGACTTCTGGATTCATGGACTCATTAGCCAATATGATATGATAAAAGCCTCTAGCTGTTTAGTAGGTACCTAACAGGTTTGATTAATCTTTGTTCTTTAAATGAAACCTGATAACTCACACTCAATTGTCATCCCAACATGTACAGATACCTAAAATAAAAAGACAAACATAAAATAAAATGATCAACACTAATTTTAACAGTTTTTAATTTTTTCTGTACAAATAAATAAAAAAAAACATAGGCCTTTACCCCACCAAATCCCTCTGGAATGAATTATTTGCTAATCAACTGTCATGGCATTAAAAAAAACATTTTAAACATTTGTATCTAAGGTTTTGGTAATTTACCTATTTAGTACAATCTGTGAATTTATCTAAGATTAGTGTTCTTTATTTTTTCACAGGAAGGAGAACATGCAGAAGAGAAATATAACTCCATCATAAATGCTCTGCCACACATTACACACCCTGGTAAACTCTGACACATATATGACTTCATCAGTCATGATTTTATTGTGGATGTTCTAACACTGACATAGCTGTATGTTTTATGGTATTTACAAAAGAACAAAATGTCGAAACCAGGCTGTATGTACAGTCGTAATACAGTAATATTCATAGTTCCAGGAAACAATGAAGAATTAACTGTTTTATTTCTAGGCAACAGTACATCACTTGGGACTGTAAGTTTGATAACACTTATTCCCGACACTGATAAACTGGCTGAATACTTTCGCTACAAAGGTTCCTTGACTACACCAAACTGCAGGGAGTCTGTGATTTGGACTGTGTTTAAGAAAACCATTTTTCTAAGCAAGCAGCAAGTAAGTGTTTAAGCTTACCTCAGACACATTTGTAAAATCTTTACAAACATTAACCTTTTATAACTTCTTTATACAATCAGGTATCCAAAATTTAAACAAATATTCACAATTCTCTAATAATGCTGTATAAATAAGTAAAGAGAAAGCAAATTTCACAGCTTAAAGCACAAAGGGTTCCATCTGTGTATTTCTTATGTCTGCATGGGCTTTTAAGAGGAGCTCCAAATTTCTTTTATAGTTAAAAGACGTGCTGTAAGTTACAGGAATCTGAAATGTTAAAATCCCTCTATTTGAAAATTTCTATATAAAAACTAACCAAATTATAAATTACTCCTAATAATAAGTTATTAGTTACAGACGTAGAGAAGCCAATCGAACCACAATTACAGAATTTAATTATTATAATAAAAATTCTAGTCTTACTAGCTAACAGTTTATTTATTTATTTATCTATCAAGGAGTTTAACACATGGACAGCTAATTGAATAGTTTAAACCAGCAGAAACACTTTTGATTGCTAAACTCATTGTTTGGGCATAGGGGCAATGTGTTGCAATGTGCAAATTCATTTATTCATTCATTATCTCCCGCTTTATCCTCTATTAGGGTCGCGGTGGGGCTCAACCTAGCCAATCAGGGCAGAACATTTCGGGCACTGGGCAGATAGACCCAGGACAGGGCGCCAATCCATCGCTGGGAACACACTCACTCACACACACACACACTATATGGGGCAATTTGGAGAATTCAATTGACTTGATCCATGTTTTTAGACTGTGGGAGGAAACCGGAGAACCCAGAGGAAACCCACGCGGACACGGGGAGAACATGGAAACTCCACTCAGATGGGGATTCGAACCGGGAATCCCTAGCGCTGAGAGGCGAACATGCTAACCACTAAGCCACCGTGCCGCCCCAATGTGCAAATTGTTCTTGGATAATGGTCAAAACAGGAGTTTATATACTGATACTTTAAGTCTGCATGCAAGATTTATTGATAATATATAACAGCATTTACAGCTTTTAACCTTAAAATACTATACATAAAAAACTTTACAATGTATGAATAAAACAAAGATACTTCCACATATTCAATCAAATGTGAGCATGCATATAAAATATATTCAACTCCTTTTGACCTAAGATTTTTTTATTGAGATTATAATTTAAACAGCTTTATTTTTTCATGTTTCAACAACATTTGATCAATAAATCAATTTAAGTACCCAATACACACAAACAAGCTATCATGTTTCTAATGTTTGCTGAAACGCAGCTGTGGTTGAGGTGACTGAAATAAAAAATACTGACATTTCATTTACATTTTTCATTTTATTAATTCATATTGCATCAACTTAGGAAATGTAAAAGACACCCAAACGTGGAACAGTGGCTAAAGCTATTTGCTTGGCAGTTGGTCGACAGGGTCCTTAATGTAGAGTGTTAATATGTTCTCTCTTGTCTGCAGGTCTTATATTTAATCAATCTTTTTTCTTCATAATAAATACACGAACTAGAAAAAATAGTGAAACAATATTACTCAATTCTTCTATTAAATGGGTATTTTAGATTTTAGTTTAATCGAAAATTGTATCAGGCAATTGTATGATATTTAACAAAGCATTTATTAAATATTTTTATAATACCATTATTTTTCATGTGCTGTACACATCTCAGCACCTGACATTCTGTTTTGCCTGTTAGTTGTTCAGAGAATTAGCTAATAGAGTCTAGTTGTCTGTGGAGAAAACATTTAAACTTGAACTTGTAATTTAATTTGAAATAAGAAAGTATACACTAACGGAATGTCTTGGACATTTAGGTTTTTAGGTGATATACAGATTGTCATTTCTAGCTGGCTGACTTTTTTTGTTTGTTTTTACAGCTGTCTGCATTCTCTAATCTCCAGTTTGAAAATGGGAATCCCATGGTGGAAACATTTCGCCCTGTGCAACCGCTTAATGGGCGAGTGGTGTATTATTCTGGAAGCAATCTTGCATCTCTTAGCACTGTATTGATTGTCGTTTCTTCTCTTATAAGCTTATTGAGTTCAATGTAATAAGGGGCTAAAACATATCAGTGATGGGTTTAGGACTGAATGTGTTTGCATGTATTTTCATACCAGTTCTTGGGAGTATGATAGGATATGTTAAATTTAGCATGTGTCTACAGTCCATCTTATTTTATTTTTAATTCAGAAGACTTAATTATTTAAATGGGCATTCTTTGAAAATGAATTAAAAACAATATATTTTGATAAATGCAGTTTATAGTGTTTTAGGGAAGAGGATTAAAAAAATGTTTAGAGATATGTTATACATGTATTGTTTAAAGGGACCTTTATCTTGTGTATACATAAACAATTTTATACAAAAAAAATGAATGAGATGTTCATATTAAAGCTACATTCATCTGCAAATATACAGGTAGCAAATTATTAGTCATTTTTAAAATCTTTAAAATAATAAAATAAATTAAATTAAAATACCACAGCAAACTATGTACCATGTGTCTATTAATGTGAGGATTTGATGACACATAACAACAAACAAAACACTTCAAAATCATCTATTTAAAAGTCAAATTTTCTATTTTACAACATATACTTGTTTATGTAGAAATAATTTTAGGTCCGAGTCAAGTTCCACTAGAACAAAAATAAAATTTTAAAAAAGGTTAACAATAGCTTTTTTAAAAGATACTATTTTACCAAAGATGAAGAATTATTATGATTAAGATGAAGATGAAGGTTTATAAAGATGAAGGATTATTATGGAATGCACTGGGTTCATGAAGTTTTTAAAATCTGGCCAAATGTTTTTTTACAACATTTTTCTTAATGGCGTCACCTGTCTGTCTTTAGTCTAATCTTATTTGATAAAGAAGGGTGTGATCCTGTTGGCACCTGTACAAGTATAATATTGTAAAAATTTCTTACCTTATCCTCTTATACCAACTTATTACAACTCTTCTTATTACCTTATACCAACAAACTTTAAATGATCTAACTAGGTTTTACTGCATTAAAATATATAAACAATGAATCTGAGTCTGCCGGATAATCTTATTTTTTATATTACACAACCTTTTTTTAACATTTTAATTAACTCGTATATGTAAGTATAAATAATTGACTGTCTTGGTTTCAGGCATAATGAAGTGAAATATAATATGTAACAGCAAATAAAATGCTTTGCTTTTCATTACCTAAAAGCTTGTTTTTGGTTTTATGCTAAAACAGCTGAAAATCAGCAAATATGCTTATGCAAATCACACTGTGCAGGAAAAAAACACACATACACATACACACAAACACACACACACATACACACACAAATAAGTAACAAATTTCCAGTTTTAAGACACTTTATTCATTCTCGTAAGGATACCATTAAAAAACTATACGGGGATATTTTGTCCTCTGGGTTTGTTAATAATTTGTGCTGTGCAGACAACAAAACATAACGCTAGTTGGCGCAGCTGTGCGGTACAATGCTATTAGGCTGTGGTTCGTATGTATGTATGTATTTATGTATGTATGAGTGTTTATTTTCCTTACCACACAGTATGTCCAATATATTTGGACTTTTATGTTAGTGTGATAAAAGTGCTCTGTTCTATTAAAGTCTTTTTTTTGTTAGTTTTTTTAATTCATGTAAAATTAGTTACCTTTACTTTTAAATACATTTTTTTCAGATTTTCATTTTTCAAGTTTAAATGAAGGATTTCTTTCACTTCTGCTTTTTTTGGGTTATTATACATTTTATCATAACTCAGCTCCTTATGTTTTTTGCATGTTTATTCTGACAGCCTTATATTAGCGCAGCATTATTAGCATAAAATAACATTTTTTTATGATCGATTTTGTTCGCTGCTGCTGGCGTAGATGAATATACTATCACGTTTGCACACTGGGTGGCGCACATTAACAATTACACGTCAACGCTGTTGCCAAAGCAACAGATAATCGAATCTCAGTTTAATAACTACTGTAGATGGACTACTGCTGTCAGCTTTTTTAATGTCATCTTCTGTAAATCTTTTTTTTTTTTTTTTACCAGTTTTTTAAATGAAAGTAAACAGATTTATTTATATTTATATTTATTTATAATTACAAATATATTATATCAGTAGAAAAAAACAAAAAGTGAACTTTTACACAGAAGCCAAATATAAATATATTAAATGATTCTATTTAAGAATAATTCTAGTTTCTGTTTTTTGTTATTTATTACTTAAAACTGGATCAATTTTGATTGTTTTTCTTCTTAGTGAATGTTTAGACAAAACCGAAAGCAAAATAGTAAACTGACAAACAGTGTACAGCAGCTTGTAACAAAATTACCTTAACAAATAAATCAATTACAAAACAAATTTTCAAGTCTGATAAAAAATACAAGTTATTTTGAAAACCTGTAGTTTACAGCACTGATAACATTTAATTCATTTAATACATAAATTTCAGATAAGACAAAAACAAAAGGCCTAAATGATGACTATAGATAAACAAGTGCCCTCTTCTTTTTTTACATATATATTTATAATTTATATATTTTAGCTTAATTAATTATCAAGTCTAAATGCATACTTGTGTCATTTATTTCTTTTAAATGTACTTCTAGGAGATGTTTAAACATCGGATAACGTTTTTATTGTTTAAAATTCTTTATTTTATGATACATTAAACATTTTTATAGTGACTTAATGTCAGAATTGTTGGTTTTATTCATATTGAGCCTCTTAATAAGTAAGCCAAACCCACAGTAATGAATATGCAGATCTGCACAACAGGGTATTAAACTTTCACTAGGCTGGTATTTCACCTTGATAACCTTGTTCATATAAGGCTTTTCACGATATAACCCTTAAGTCTTCTCAGTTATAAATTGCCTACTGTGCTTCAGTATGGATTCCATATTATTCAAATTAGGGTTCATAGTATATATTGTTGTAACATACTTTTTGGCCAGGGTTGGACCGTTGACCTATTTTGTGGGAAAACTGAGAATCTTAATAAAAGTGCACATTCTTTTCCGCCTCCCAGTTTGAAACTGCTAAGTACCCCAGGGCTTTAAAGGAGGAGTTCAGTGTCAGAACAGGCGTGGACTTCTTATCACACCATAAGCTGAACAATCGTATGACTTTTTTGCAAATTGAAAAGGTTCATTTATATGGATTTGAAAAAATGCATCATACTTTTAGACTTTTTTTTTCCAAATATGATCTGTGTGTAACTGATAAAACCTAAATGTGTACATACCACTTGTTGGCATGCGTCCTGAATATTTAAATACATTATAACCTATTACAAAAATCTAAACATAAAGACCTAGTTTGTATGCATAGTCAGCTGAGGTTCAACCAATTACCCTCTTTTCCAGGTCTTATGTTATAAGCTTATTTACTTACAACTGCCATTTATTTTAGTCGCTACTAATTATTTGGCCATTGTAAATAATGACACAAATTTACCATAATGATTAAAAAATAAGATTCAAGAGGATCTTTGGAAGAAAAAATACAGATAAGATACAAGCTGTAAAATGTACACAAAAGGGATATTTCATTTTAGCCAAAACTATCATCTTCTCTAGATCAGATGCTCCTCCCAAACTGGATGTGTAAATCAGTAGGATATTCATGTGGGAAACAAGGCCACTGACAATATTGAAATATTCAAAAAATTATTTTGGTGATTAAGCAGTGTGTGCATGTGCAATCTTTAAAAAAATTCATTAGGTTGACCTGTATAAAAAATTAGCCAATGATTAGAAATGAAATTAAAATTACATCTGCAAGTTACACTAAAATTAAACAAGTAGGTTTTATATTAATAGTCAAATCTTTATTTTTTATTTTTTTGCATTTTAATCTTTTTGAAGTCTTGTTTTAAAATATGTTTAATAATGTTTTTTTCTAAAGAATGTAAATCACAAAAATCCTTAATGTCTGTGTTCTCTTGGCCTTGCCTGCACTGAATCCTCCCCTTTTCTGGTGTTACCACGTGTTGATCAGGTGATGGGAGATTGGGATTTCTATGCTGGCTGTTCTGATCATCATTGAAAGTGGGAAGGCTAGTAGGAGGCACTCAACCCAGATTATCCTTTGGTAAAAAATGTGACCCCTTCACACTTAATGCCTAATGTTCTTTGGCAGAGGTCTCAAAAGGCCAAAGTCTGATTTAGCAAATAACTGTAAAATCTCTGTACTCAAGTGGCATACAGTATGAATCATACATAAATACAGTATATATATATATATATATATATATATATATATATATATATATATATATATATATATATATATATATGTATATACCTTATCAAATACACATTTTGTATAAAAAACTTTCAAACAGTTTTAAAACTTTTATTTCATATTAGATATATTTTATCAAGCTGTTCATCATTATTCAAAACAAATACAGTAATGGTCTTTTTTTCAAACTGTGCCATTTTCTTACTTCAAAACAGCTGACTAACATACACATTGGCTTAGAATAGTAAAAGACATATCTCTGGGTTATAGAGAATTAGAATTGTCCCATTTTTTTGTCATGTCTAACTTTTGATTTTCTGCTGTGGGTTCTTTTGGATTTTGCAGGCAGCATGGCCGGAGTGACAGTCTGTACATTAGGAAATATTTGTCCATTGTTTTCTTTGAAATTAATGTTAATCCCTGAAAAAATATTTGAGGCAACTGCTGTGCTAGCTTCCTGACTTGGCTTTCTTGTGTCTCCTGTGACTGTATCTCTATTGGGTTCCCTACATTTCTTTTTTCCCTTTAACCTCTGTTGTCTTACTTTAGACTGAACATCACCAGGCACCATTAGAGATCTTTCTGTCTGTTGTGAATTTGGATTCCTCTGCATTCTTTCTGTTACAGCACTTGACTCCCAAGTTCTGTCAGATGTAAGAATGGATGACTTCTCCATTGACTTAAAGTGGGAAGATGGAACACCCTGTTTCTGACTTCTCTTCCTCCCCCATCTCTGCCTTGACTTAAGCTTTTTTCCTTCAACAATGGGTGTATTCTGTGTGGGAGCAGTAAAAGCAGATCCCTTTTCATGCTGCAATTCTAAGTCATGTAGCACCGCCTTCCCTGGTGAGCTGATGAGAGTATGTGTTGTCAGACCTGTTGAGCTGGAGCTTTCAGTTGGTCTAACTCGGCTGTTATCTACCAGCATTTTGTGCAGGTGCTGTTTTACAGGGACAGTGGGTACATTAGTACGTTGTCTTTTTCTTTCAATACTTTGCCTTGGCCTAACATTTCTACGTTGGCTAGGGATAGTTAAGCCACTATGCACTGTTGTTGTAAAAAGCATTGATTCCCTGCCTTTGATTTTGCTGGATGTGATGGTGCTGGAATGACTTTCCTCAGGTGTTATGTGATGCTCATCCTTCATCATCGTGTTAGAATGCTCACCATTGACATTCTGGCTGACCCAGTCTAAATTTTCTGAATTTTCAACAAATTTGTTCTTGTTAATGATCTTCTCTGTGGTATTCACAGATGGTCCACCGTTGACATGCTCATCTGCTTTTAAAACCTTGCCAGAAGTCATTTTTCTTGATTTACCCTTTCCTTTCCCTCTTTTCTTTTTAGAGTCTTCCTTCTTTTTGCCAGCCTCTTTTTTTCTCTTTTTGTCTGAGCTCTGTGTTTCATCTTTGTCAGCAGATGAGCTTTGCGATGTGGAAACTGTAGCAAGTACTTTAATGAAATCTTCAGCTGCAGTCACAACATTTGTAAAAGAGGGCTCTTCTGAAACAGAGCTTGAAGATGCTGAGGACTTTGTCTTGTTTTTTGAATGCTTCATTATTTCTTGCTGGTTTGCATCTTGCTTAGTTACTTTTTGTTCAGGAGATGGAATAGTCAGTTCGTCAATAACATCAATCCCTCCAAAGTCATATGCTACAGACTCTTTAATCACTGCAACAGGCACTTTATCATATCGCTTACACCTTTAAAACACATAATAAAACAAAAATTAAATGCTATGTTAGTTACCGAAATCTGGTGCATATTCGAAATAGAAACAAGCACTTGATACTTACACGCCGTACCAATGACGTTCAACACACTGTTCCTCAAGCGAGAATTCGAAACAAGGAACTTCAATCACATTAAAGAAGGCTTGTCCCACCACCCGAGATGCGGTGTTGTTAACTGATCTAAGGCACTGCTTCATTCTGCAGAATGCAAAGAATATGTACAATAATCTTTATATGACAATTATTCGTAAAATTATGAATTATTAGTTTAGGTCTTTATGGATCATCTGATATCTTATGCATTTGCATTTAATAATTCAGTAACATGCTACAACAAATGACTTTACTTACGCATTGTCACAATCACAGTGTGAAATAGAATGCCATTTAAAGTTGGTAAATCCATATTTGGATGAAAAAGCATGAATGACATGGGGACATTGGTCATGGGTACGGCAGCACTTGTCTGTCTCAGCAAACTCTCCTGAAAGAGGAACAAGACAAAGAGTTGAGTCAAAAAGTCTAGTCAATAATACGAATGCATTTATGACAAGTTTTCAACAGCAGTAAGATTTGTTTGAATTAATGCAGTTTATAACATTTTATAACATATCAACATATCCAAATTTAATAGAATGGAATTTTAAATAGTTTAACATTTATCTACACAAGATCAAACGTTTTTTTTTACCTGTAATATATATATAGATGAAAGCTTAGAAAAGGCTGAAGCTTATAAAGAACTGATCTGTACAAAAAAATAAAGGGTGCAGCTCACCCAGTTGCTCGAAGTTATCTGCAATGTTTCCTGCTCCACACCACAATGTCCCGGGATAAGTGAATCCCCGTTTGGATCGCCTTATGGTTTTAACTTCGTCGACGGACGAAAGTTCTCCTTTTGCGAGGTCCGCGTCCAGGTAAGACAGAGCCAGGAAGATGATGGCCCACATGACGGCGGTGAGCTTTCAGCACCACGGAGTGTAAGACAGCACCGCTCTCCAGATGCTCGAGCTGCAGGGTTTTAACGGCTCCGGCGGATCATGGGAGGGGTCTCACCTTAATTACCATTTTCCCTACATTAAGTGCACTCAACTTCAGGCGTCTGCTTGTGCAAATGTGTGCAAATCGCGGATTTGCGCAAACTTCTCTCCCCTTGCCTTAGTTTGACGTTGATATAAAATTATTATAGTACAGAATTTCTATAATAAACTTATCGCGGGTTCAATGTGTGACTTATGGAAGAAACAATCGCAAAAAGTCTCCTTGTTGAATATCTCTTGCAATATAAAATGTAAGCGTTATATATACCGATTTCAGAGTGTTGCTATTAAAACATCTCACAATAGTAGTAGGAATGACAGTAATATATTATTATTATTATTATTATTATTATTATTATTATTATTATTATTATTATTATTATTATTATTATAACTATATTATTCGCATAAGCATTTATTATTTTATTATCTACACATTTTTTCCAGTTCTGTTTGGTATAAACCAGATTTATATCAATATTTATATATTACATGTACTTATTGATTACTGCAACCTATTAAACTAACTATTAAATAACATTTGGTTTTCAAGTGAGAAGAAAACCTTTTTCAAAGAACTTTAATATTTTGCTGGATGTGTATGCGATTTGACAGAAACCCTAGCCATCGCCTTCAATCCCCCGATGCAATAATACAGTAGTTTCTGCTTAATTGTTTATTTAATAATTAATTGAATAATAAACTGAATTTTAAAGTATTTATTCTGTCGTTTTTCTCATGTTTTTTTTTATTTCAATTGATTCACTTTGACTTCAATAGACATCGTTTCCTTGTTTTATCGTATGGAACAGGGAATTTGTGACCACGCTGTAAATGTGCTGGCTGTATTATACAGACTTTAGTGATTAAGAACTTGGTACTCAACGAACGCTGTGAGAAATATAGCGCACTGACCGAAAGTAACCTCGCGGTCTCCACGGGCTGGAGATTTACTCCAGTGACGCAGCAGGAGGGCGGGGCCTATTGTCGTCTCCACAGTAACAAGAGATGGGGTGATTCCTAGGACCCAACGAAAACGAGCCTTCACAAGAGCGACGGTGACCTGATCTGTAGCACAGCCACGATGGCCTTTAAGTTTGCAAGCGAAACATGGGAATATTCCAACCTCAACTAACCCCCACACTGTTTCGTTCTTGACTTGAGAACATACAAATACTAAATGAAATAAATTGGCCACTGCCATTCCAACCACATGCAATGATGTAAAAGCTTTACCAATTCTACTAATTCTGTGTTAGCAAAAATAAATAAATAAATACACAAATAAATAAATAAATCACCTCCACAGTAAAAAAAATCAGATAAAGTATGAAAAGCATTTTATAGTAATAGTAAAGCATAATTTTTTTTTAAAAATCAAGCATTTGTTTTGTTGTCAACATAAACTATATGGGCAAAGTCTTAGGAAACCAAGGCTTATATATTAACATCTGCATTCTTAGGCTTGGGTGGCACGGTGGCTAGGGATTCCCGGTTCGAATCCCCATCAGAGTGGAGTTTCCATGTTCTCCCCGTGTCCATGTGGGTTTCCTCCAGGTTCTCCGGTTTTCTCCCACAGTCCAAAAACATGGATCAAGTCAATTGAGTTCTCCAAATTGCCTCATATAGAGTGTGTATGTGTCTGTGTGAGTGAGTGTGTGCCCAGCGATAGATTGGCGCCCTGTCCTGGGTGTATCTGCCCAGCGCCCGAGACGTTCTCCCCTGGATGGGCATGGGGAACCCCTCTGCGACCCTGATACAGGATGAAACGGAAGAAAATGGATGGGTGGATTCTTAGGCTTATTTAGGAAAATTTGTGAGTGTGTCTTTGGGATTTATGAGACCAGATACTGACGTTGGATGAGAGCAGTCTAGATTGCTCCAAATGTGTTTGATGGAGTTGAGGTCAGAGGTCTGTGCAGGCGGTCATGATTTACACACTAAACTCACCCAATCATGCCTTAATATCTGCACTTTTGCTAAATAAAACAGTTAGAAGTTAAAACTTAGTAATTAAAAAATGTGGCCAATTGCTTTTTTGACCAATTTCACAAAAAGATTGTTCTAAATTCTTGTTAAACTAATGCCTTAACTGCTCATTACTTTGACACTTCTATACATTTTAACAAAAGGATTTTTTTAAAAAAGATTACATATTTGTATGTCATGTCATGACTTTTAAAATATACAACTGCAAAAAATTGTTTGCCTTCCCCAAATGTAGTCCCGCAACATCCCAAACGCAACATTACTGAATCAGTCTAAAATGTAATCTTATTTAATCCCCATGCCCACTATTACACACAGGTGCTATTTAGAGCAGCAATTTTTTTTTTTAATCCATATTTTTGGACTTTGGGAAACTGGAGAACCCAGAAAAAACCCACATGGACATGGAGGGGCGGAACGGTGGCTTAGTGGTTTGCATGGTCACCTCTCAGCACTGGAGATCCAGGTTTCCATGTTTCCGTGGGTTTTCTCTGTTTTCCGGTTTTCTCCCTCAGTCAAAAAACATGGCTACAAGGTGAATTGGCTGCTCTAAATTGCCCCTATATGGTGTGTGTTTGTGTGGGTAAGTATGTGAGTGAGTGTGTGCCCAGTGATGGATTGGCTTCCTATCTGGGGGTGTATCCCAAAACGTTCTCTTGTGGATGGGCACTGGGAACCCCCCCCCCCCCCCTCTCGTGACCCTAGTAGAGGATGAAGCAAAAGATAATGGATGAATAGACATGGGAAGAACATAAAAACTCACAACTCAAAACTCAGAACAGGAGTTAAACCTTTACAGGCGGATGTCACTTATTATGCCACCATGTCATGCCCTAGAACTAAGCCACAAGTTATTAGTGCAATCATTTCATAGCCAAAAGATATGCATGGGCATCCTCAGGTGGCCTTCCATGGGCTAGATACATGCTAACAGGTGATTTGGTAAATGAAAGTCACGTCTACACTTGCAGCTTTGAAACATTATCATTTTAATTTGCACTTGAAGATCACTTGATGGTACAGAGATTGTTCCTGCAAAATGAAAACACATTTGTTCAAATGCAAATAATCACTGCAGGCTATTCAAATTGTAGGCTTGTCTAGGGTGTAGCAGGCAGCCAGGTGGTGAAACTTAAATTCATGGTCAAGTTAAATTAAATATTAACAAAAAATAGGCATGTGACAGTAGAATTTGGGGTCGGTGAAGGTAAATATTCATCAATTCATCAGCAATCAGAGCAAACTGTTGATATGGACACTACAGACTTACTAACTTAGGTACTTATTTTATTGGTTGGTTTGGTTTTTACTAGACATATTTCTTGAAACTTTGATTCAGGTTCTTTAACCATGCTGTCTATGACAAAACACAGATTGTCAATTAATGTTCACTAACTACATACCAAGTAATAGAGGCACATTAATAATTCCACCATATTCCATAGGTCTTAGAGTCTAAAGAATTATTTAACCATTTAACCTGCTGTAAATTAAACTGTTTTTTGAATTTTTTTTTTTTTAAGTTTTTTTGAAAATTATTGAACTGACTGGGAATATCATAAGGTAGTTCATCTATCTAAATTCATCTCTCTCTCTCTCTCTCTCCCTCTCTCTCGCTCTCTCTCTCTCTCTCTCGCTCTCTCTCTCTCTCTCTCTCTCTCTCGCTCTTTCGCTCTCTTTATTAGTTTGATCATGCTGGACATTTACAGTACGTCTAAACATCGTTAGTGTGTTACCTGTGCGCCACCTATTTGTCAAAACGAGTTTAGATACTTACATTTAATCACATTTAATCTGTTCTAACACACAAACTGCAAATATTAGTAAAAACAACAACAATCTTTATAATCATAATCATTATTATTATTAGTAGTAGTATTGTTAGTTTAATTTTATGATGATGATGATTATTATTATTATTATTATTATTATTATTATTATTATTATTATTATTATTATTATTATTATTAATTATTAATATTATTAAAATTGAATTGACTATTTAATACAAAGTTTTTTAGAAACCGTTTTTGCCTATAACAATCAGAAAGATATAGCTGACTCTGTCTTTTGAAAATCCAGTTCGTTATACATCACATATCAACTTTGAATTCAGAAATAAAAATATAATTTTTCTCATCCAGTAAACATAGAGCATGGAACCTGTGTTCTAAATGTATAAATTCTGGTGCCTAGCTTTCTCAGTACACCTTTGTTAATTGATTATAATTAGGATGTTGTTTTGTTCTTGGGCTTAGTATTATGTGTATTATTATCCATCTATTATCTTCTGCTTTATTTAGGGTCGCGGGGGCTTTCCCATGCCCATCCAGAGGAGAACGTTTCAGGCACTGGGTAGATACACCCAGGACAGGGTGCCAATCTGTCGCTGGGCACACAGTCACTTACACAGACTCAAACACACTCTCTATATGGGGCAATTTGAAGAACTCATCTGGGTGGAATTTCCATGTTCTCCCCGTGTGCGCGTGGGTTTCCTCCGGGTTCTCCGATTTCCCACAGTCCAAAAACATGGATCAAATCAATTGAGTTCTCAAACTTGCCCCATGTAGAGTGTGTTTGTGTGAGTGAGTGTGTGCCCAGCGACAGATTGACGCTCTGTCCTGGGTGTATCTGCCCAGCCCCCGAGACGTTCTCCTCTGGATGGGCATGGGGAACCCCACCGCGACCCTAATGGAGGATAAAGCGGAAAATAATGAATGAATGAATGAAAGTTTACTCTATGAGCCCAAATGTAGTTTATTTAGGTTAAAACAATTTCATATTTAAAAAAGGTATAACTTTAGAATAGAATAAATAGGGTTTATAATTGCATAATTTAAAGTACATTTAAACGTGTTGGGGCGGCATGGTGACTTAGTGGTTAGCACGTTTGCCTCTCAGCACTAGGGAATCCCAATCTGGGTGGAGTTTCCATGTTCTCCCCGTGTCTGCGTGGGTTTCCTCTGGGTTCTCCGGTTTCCTCCCACAGTCAATTGAATTCTCCAAATTGCCCCATATAGAGTGTGTCTGTGTGAGTGAGTGTGTGCCCAGCGATGGATTGGCGCCCTGTCCTGGGTCTATCTGCCCAGCGCCCGAAACTTTCTCCCCTGGATGGGGACCCCGCCCGAAACTTTCTCCCCTGGATGGGGACCCCCCCCCCGCGACCCTAATAGAGGATAAAGCGGGAGATAATGAATGAATGAATATAAAACGTGTTGTATTTGTGCTTTTAGTTGAAATCAGGACTTTTATTGGGAACTTTTGTTGGCGTGTTTTGATTTGGGGTGAGTAGTTAAACAGGAGAATATAGTTCAGTGGAGCAAAATAGTTTTTTTTGCTACAGCCGTAAAAACTCTTGTATGAACTTACAACGTATAGTTATATCTTGATATTATATTTATAGTTTGAAAATAAACAGTTTAATAAAAGACGTGGACTCTGGAGTTGTTTTTCGAAGACGAGGCAGCGTGCTAAGCGTCCAGCGAAGCCTGCAGACTACAGTTCCATTTTTATTTGTAATAATAATTAGAAAAAGGTCATATTCATACATCAAATCAACCAAGATAACCAAAAAGAAGGGCTGGAGATGGTTTCAGACATGCTTATAACCAAATTAATAATAACAGCAGCATATAAAAAATATTTTTGCTTTTAGGCTTAGTAGAAATTTACAGTTAATAATTGATTATTGTAGAAGTCTTTTAATCGCTGTGGAAAGTAAATTTACTTAACACATTCTATATTTCTACGTCCTTAGATATATTCTTTTTCAAGGGTAATGTGTGATCAACATCCTAAGGATTCAAGGAGACTTTATTGTCATTTACATAACGTGTGGTACATAAAATGTAAACGAAATTCCGTTTTACGGACCCAGTTTAAGTATCTGATGTTAAGTGTCTATTGTTAACTTCACTAATTTTGTCTGCTCTGTAGTTCAAATTATTATTTTGTCCTTTTTTTTCATTTCATTTCTAATTCTTCGGGTTAAAATGTGCTTTTTTCATTAAAAAAAGCTCTATCATGCATTTGTATCAGGAAAAAAAACGGCTGCATGCAACACAACTATTTTTAAAGGCATTTAACAATGTCTTATTCTGAGGGCAGCACGGTGGCTTAGTGTTTAGCACGTTCGCCTCTCAGCGCTAGGGGTTCCCGGTTCGAATCCCCATCTGGGTGGAGTTTCCATGTTCTCCCCGTGTCCGCGTGGGTTTCCTCCAGGTTCTCTGGTTTCCTCCCACAGTCCAAAAACATGGATCATGTCAATGTTCTCCCCTGAATGGGTATGGGGAACCCCACCACGACCCTAATAGAGGATAAAGTGGGAGATAATGAATGAATGAATGTCTTATTCTTCATTGTGGGGAAACCTTTTACTAATAATACTTTTTGTAATACTTAATAATTTTTTAGACTTACTTTGGTAATGCTTACGTTACAAAGCTTTTACTTATGGTTTAGCAGTTTTGAGTGCATATTTAAACAAATATCCATTAATATTGAAACTAATCAATTGCTATATTACTCCCTGCTTATGTGGTACTAAACTTTCCCACTCACTCTGTCCCTTGCCTTCCCTGTCAAAAGCCTGCATATCTGGCTGTTCATCTTCTCCTTGTCCCGCTCCCTGCTTCTCTCTCTGTTTTTCTCCCTACCAGATGTTGCTGTCTTTACCTACAACTTGCTGTTGCTGGAGCATTGTTGTCACAAAGGACACTTTTTTTCATTTCGGTTTCTTAATGCTGCCAATCCTTTAACACACATGCTCAACATTAAAACTAACCAGTGTTCCCAGCTCCTCAGTAAGGAAGATAGCTGTTGGCTGTCCTGGTCCCTTGAAGTTGCTAAATAATGTCATCACCTAAATAGTCAATTTGTGTATATTTAAAGCTGTAGAATAAGCTACAAACAAACTCTTTTTTTTTAGGCTTTATAAATCTTCTAATGTTCACAGTGTATAATGTAACGTTCTCAACAATTTTGGAATGTTGAAAGTGGTGGTTGTCATAGCAACAAAACAAAGGAAATGTCTATTTTAAGAAGTTTATTCAAATTTAGGTAAGAGAAATGTGTTTTAACGCTGAAAGCTTAGACTTAGACTTAGACTGAGTTATTTATATATATTATATATGCGTTTTACTTAAATATAATTTAAATATGCAGGCAGTGTTGGACAAGCTACTTGTAAAATGTAGTGAGCTTAGCGATTAGTAACTTAATAAATAAATACAAAATAAAGCTTTACTACACAAAAACTACCACACCCAAAAAATATAGCAAGCTAAGTTCACAATGTGAAATATAGCAAAAGTACCATAACTACTCAGAAGCTACTTCACGTTGTACCAACCTGTCAGATCAGTGCAAAATTCCAGTCAGATAAACCGATTAAAACATTTATTGAAGAAGAGCTAATGGTCTAACACAAAAAAAAAAAATCATATACGTATATATATTCATTTATTCATTATCTCCCGCTTTATCCTCTATTAGGGTCGCGGTGGGGTTCCCCATGCCCATCCTATCTATCTATCTATCTATCTATCTATCTATCTATCTATCTATCTATCTATCTATCTATCTATCTATCTATCTATCTATCTATATATGTATATATATATATATATATATATATATATATATATATATATATATATATATATATATATATATATATACATAACAAAACATATATTTCATTCTGAATAACGGGAGTTTATTGTATATTTCACAATGATAATATCTACATGTAAACTGCATAAAAACACTTTGATCAGAGATGGTGAATATACTTCAGACAGGTGTTGTTATTTTCACTTATTGCTAACAATAACTCAAACTGTAGGATATTATTTTGCACACCTTTTTCATTATAGTCTCAAGGAGTCACCTGAATGTGGGTTTTTAATGTTAAATGTCTAAGATGTCGACATTTTAGTTTTGGGAATGTGAAGCACATTTAAACACATTTACTCTGACGATTCAACAAGTGTCATATATTTTTCAGTTAGGTCATGGCATTTCGTGCACTGATCTTTTAGCTCTCTCTCTCCAGCCTTGTGCTGTGTGTGTGTCAGGAGTTAAAACATGCAGGGAAGGAGTATGGCCTGTATCCTGATTGGTCCAGTGCTCTGTTTATATTAAAGATGGACCAATAGGATGCCACCTCTAACTTAGTGGTCAGTCTCTTAGAATAAAAAAGGAAAGAAAAAAATATCCAACAGCATTGGCACGTGAGGACAGTCAGCCCACTAAGAAAATGCCCAGTATGCCAGATTACCAGTTTAGCCTTGACACACACCAACTCTAAGGGTCAGAGCAGACAGTTTTAACTCAAACAGTTACCCATTTTTTTAGTAACTTTTAGTGGTTTTCTAGTTTTCTCAAGAGTTGCTGAGATTCAAAATGGATGCTTTGGCTGTTACTCAGTCGAAAGATGAAGGCTGGTACCTGTCACTTATGGCACCAAACACAAAGGGGCCAAAGTTTGCATGGCTTGATCCCTCCAGACTCTACTGCAATGCCCAGGTATGGTGCACAATATATCTTGTGACATCCTGAATATGCCTGTAATCACAGAATGCATGTAAAGAGCACTCCATACACACTGTTTTAGCTTTACAGTACTTTTTACAGCTTTTTCAGTACTATCTGATTGTCCCTCTTTTCCTGGTGCATGCAGGCATTGTGTGACTGTGTGAAGGACCTTCTTAAACCATTCTACATGGACCAGATCGATTTGGTTGCCGGAATTGATGCCATGGGCTTCATTTTGGGTAATGTTTGGCTGTTGAAATCCATGAGTCACTAAGATAGTGTTGTCAGTGCTTTTATTTTTAGCTCTGTTCACATGTTGGCTGATGTAAATATAAACCTGATGCTGGACTCTAAATATAGTGAGTTATGGAAGGGTCATCTACATAACAGTTTATTGCATATGTAAATTAAGTGGGTTTTATCTACATTTTTATGGAAGTATAAATGATACCAGATTAATCACAAAACATCAATGCACCACAATGTTTGTTGTAATACTAAGCTTATATGCTGTGTTTATTCAGGTTCAGCTGTGGCCATCACTCTAGGAAAGGGATTTTTAGCTATTCGAAAAGTAGGACACCTATGTGTGGAAACTGAGACACAGAAATATATTGACTACTCTGGCAAAGAGAAGATTTTGGAAGTGCGAGTTGATGTGCTAAAACCAGGTAATATGATTTTTAAAAAAGTACTTGAGTTATTAGGAAATGGTTACAAACATTTTAGTTTAATGTGATACATTTTTAAAACAAAAAAAGGTCTGATGCTGTACAGAATTGTACACTCTGTGTAACACACTATGGTTGCTAACTGAATGCAAATGATATTTGACTGCACTGTGAATTTAAGCAATACCCACCCTGCTTTGGCAGTTATCCCAGTTTACAAATGCTCTGTGCCTTTCTATGACTACTGCAGGAATTTTTACTTACTGATTCTCGCCAAATGCACCTTGTTCCTAAATAATCTTGGCTGATTTGCATGCTTAATATGTACTATATTGTCAACTGTAAGGACTATTTCAAAACTATTAGCTTGTATTTGTTTAATCACTGACTATTTAAATAGTTGTGGCCAATAATTTCATTTACTCCTTCGTAGTCTGCTAAAGTTGCTCCCTAAAAGGATTGTATTTTTATTTGAAATAATTTAAACATTTTGTTTATGATTAATGTACAAACTCAGCTTCATGTGTGCATGCAATAAAACATTTATCCTTAATGCAAACAGTAAAACTGTTATGTAGGTGTTTGCATTTAAAAATCAGAGTTGGAGTAGTTTCACAACTTTGTTGAAGCATTTTACATTCATTCATTCATTCATTATCTCCCGCTTTATCCTCTATTAGGGTCGCGGTGGGGTTCCCCATGCCCATCCAGGGGAGAACGTCTCGGGCGCTGGGCAGATAGACCCAGGACAGGGCGCCAATCCATCACTGGGCACACACTCACTCACACAGACACACTCTATATGGGGCAATTTGGAGAATTCAATTGACTTGATCCATGTTTTTGGACTGTGGAAGGAAACCGGAGAACCCGGAGGAACCCCACGCAGACACGGGGAGAACATGAAAACTCCACCCAGATGGGGATTCGAACCGGTAATCCCTAGCGCTGAGAGGCGAACGTGCTAACCACTAAGCCACCGTGCCGCCCAAGCATTTTACAATGAATGAATAATAATAAAGTATTGAATGAAACCTTTTAGCGATATGTTCACAATCTGCATTGTTCAGTTGACAGATACCAAATTAAGAATACTGCACCAAATGGCTTAGACTTTATTCTTGTAATCATGTGCAAAAGTCAAAATACACAGGAACTCTGCAGGAGAGAAAAGTGGTTTTGTTCATGTATCCAGACTCAAAAGGTTTGATCCTATAACTACTTAATATCAATAGGTGTAAACTAAGTATTTATTTGTTTTAAAACAATATTGTAAAGTAAACACCACTAGGGGTGCGCCATAAAAAGTAGGATAAAGTAGAGTGTTAAAGGTGAACTATTTTGCCTACTGTGCTTACACACAGGAATTTGTCCTCCACATTCAACCCGTCTGTGCCGTGAAACACACACATATGCACACACTGAGTGAAGTGAGCAGCTTTGTACAAGGCACCAGGGGAGCAATTGGGGTTAGGTGCCTTCCCCAAGGGCACTTCAGCCATAGTACTTGGTGGAACCGGGGACCTTCAGATCGCGAGGTTGGATCCTTAACCCGAACCTACACCTGCCCCACTCTATTTCAACAAAGAGATGCTATGTGCCAACAGTGCATCTTTTGTAGTATGTAAGTATATATGTGACTGTTACCGATCTGTTGTGGGCTTGTCTGTTTCAGGTTTGCGTGTGCTGATAGTTGATCAGTGGATTGAGACAGGAGGTACGATGAAAGCCGCCATTAAACTAGTGGAGAACCAGGGAGCTACAGTTGTTGGTGAGTGTTTAAAACAAGAGAGGATTGAAGCAGACTAATTCAAATGCATGACTTATTAGATAGTTTGTGGAACTTAATATAAGTTACTGTTATCACTTTGCAGGAGTTGCAGCTGTGGCCATAGAGAGCAGTGATGGTGGAGAGTGGATAAAGAAAAATTACAAGTACTCCCACTGCGTTCCTAGTAACCTTCAGTCTCAAATAAACAATCAGAACCTGGACTCTTTCAAAAACTTTAGCGCTCAGACATAGAAAGGAATCAACAACTTTTTAAGCAGATTTGTATTCACTCGTAAGATCTTCCTTTCTGCTGGTCTGAAAGAGAAAATAAGAGTGGTTACAGCACAAGAAAATGAGATCTAGTCTCTAATATTCATTGATATTTATTGAATGATTTTAGTTTATTAAAATTGTGTTTGAATGGGTCTTAGGATATATAATTTTGTAATGTAAGGAAGCAGATGTCTGTAATCGACAGCCATTGTGATGACACGTTCTGGCGGCTGTAGTATGATCCTTTACACATGCTGATGCTTTCTAACACTGTAAGAAGGTATTTTACATTAGGAACTAGCTTCTCTCAGACCTTGACTTAGTAATTTTATTGAAAAACATGTTATTTAAGAAATCATTAATACTAACTGTATTGAATACACGGATGGACCAGAGTTACATTTCAATTTAAAGTGTTTTATTTGTTTATTGAGTTTTAGTTTTAGTTCTTTAGTTTTGCTTTTATGTAATCTAATGTTACAGGTGTACAGATAGTGGCGGCATGGTGGTTTAGTGGTTAGCACATCTGTGATTCAGTGATCCAGATTCTTCCTGTGGGCTATCTCCGGGTTCTCAGTTTTTCTCCCACAGTCCACAAATATGGATACAATGTAAATTGGTTGCTCTAAAATCTAAAATCTAAATTGTCCTCTTTAGTGTGTGTGTGTATCTATGTAAGTGTAAGTTCACTGACGTATTGGCACTCTGTCCTGGGTGTCTCTGCCCAGCGCACGAAATGAAATATCCTACCCTGGATGGGTGTGTGAAACTCTCCATGACCCTAGTCCCTAGTAAAGGATTAAGCAGATGATAATAAGAAGAGGGGCACAGATAGGGGCTGCAGGGTAGGATAGGGGTTAGCACATATGCCTCTCATGGTGTGGGACCCACGTCTGAATTCTGATCTTTTCCAGAGATTTTTTTGGGGGGTTCTGTGGTTTCCTCCCAGAGTCCAAAAACATGGATTCAAGGTGAATTGGCTGCTCTAAATTGCCTTCATATAGTGTGTGTGTGTCTGTGTGAGTGTGTGCCTAGGAATAGATTGGCACCTTGTCCTGGATTTATTTGCCCAGTGCTTGAAATAGCTCCCTTGAATAGGCGTGGAAGACCTCCCCCTCATGACCCTAGTAGAGGATTAAGCAGAAGATAATATGAAATGAGATAAGGTGAGGTGTACAGTTTATTTATTTAAAATATACTGTTTACATTTGGTCATTTATCAGACGCTTTTATCCAAAGTGACTTACAAGGTGTGCACAGGGTTAATCACAACATCCCTGGAGCAATAAGGGTTAAGGGTCTTGCTCAAGGACCCACATTGTTAACTTCAGTGGACCTGGGATTTGAACCGCCAACCTTCAGATGGATAACCCAACACCCTAACCACTGAGCTACCACTCCCATGCGGTTCATGCAACCATACTGTTCTTGATGACGTTTTTATTTCCTAGTTCTAGTTTGTAGTTTTAACTTTTAACTAGGGTTTTATGGCAGGCTGTAATCTCTTATGCACTGCGGTTGTCTCTGGAATTACTCTGTCGTCTGCATTCTGCAATACAACAAATTTGACGAAAACTTTATCATCAACAAATGGCAGGTCTATTCAATTAAATCCAACAGAGGGCGCTGTTCACAATTTATTACACAGTTTCCACATGAGTAAAGCCGTTTCAAAGAAAGAGAGTTTATTGTGGATTAACAAAGAGTAAATTATCAGGTTTTTTTCTTTCGTTGTGAACCATATTTTCTTACGTTTGACGTTCATCTTAAATAATGCAACTTTCTGTATTATAAACAGACTTTTTAGGAAAAAATGCTAAACCATTTTCTAAAACGGATGTTAAAACATTGTTTTATGATACTGTATACATTTGTAATAAATATATTTTTAAAAATGCATATCTTTAAATATGAATATATGTAAAAGCTAATTAGATTACAGCAAAAAAGCTCATGTGTTTTTCAAGCAATAATGCACGACTTCACTACAGTGATAATTCCAAATGTAAATGTCCTATAAATATATATGTCTAACAGAGTGCATAATTTAAAAAATATATTTATATGGGAAACTTAATAGTAAATATTAATAGATAATTATATATGAATAAACATTTTGTCATCTCAGATTAAACCAGCCTGTGTATAATCTCACAGGTTAGGTTTTGGAGATTTAATCTCACAAGTTTCTTTTTTTCATTCATTCATTATCTTCCGCTTTATTCTCTATTAGGGTCGCGGTGGGGGGGTTCCCCATGCACATCCAGGGGAGAACCTTTCGGGCGCTGAGCAGATGCACCCAGGACAGGGCGCCAATCTATCGCTGGGCATACACTCACACACACATACACACTCTATATGGGGCAATTTTGGAGAACTCAATTGACTTGATCCATGTTTTTGGATTCTGGGAGGAAACCGGAGAACCCGGAGGAAACCCATGCAGACACGGTGAGAACATGGAAACTCCACCCAGATGGGGATTCGAACCAGGAATCCCTAGCGCTGAAAGGGTAATGTGCTAACCACTAAGCCACCGTGCTGCCCCAAGAGTTTCTTATATAAGATAATATGTTTAATATAATTTTATATAAGATAAAAAATCTGCTCCCCTGATCGAGCCAGGGTCTCATAAACTGGTTATGGAAACTGTTGTTAAGAGTGTTAGGATGTCAATCTGAAGTCCAGTAAGGTTACCAATGCAGGCTTTTAGGCAAGGCCCACAGTTGGGGTAGTTCTAAGTAAAATAAAGTGTGTAAAATAATCTTATGTAATTTTAAAAAGAACAATAATAAGTGCTATGGTGCAAATCAGCACCATCATTAGTGTGGTACTGTAGTGTTATGGCATAAAGGAAGCATTCTCTTTAAACAAGTATACATTAAAAAAAAAAAAAAAAAAAAAAAAAAAACACAGCAGCTTGATGTGCAGTATTTCATAAGCAGTTTTTCATGTGCATGCTTAAGTAAACCTTTGGCCACTCACTCAAAGAGTAAATCAGTATTAAACGATAACTTTAGGAGCAGCATGGTGGCTTAGTGGTTAGCAGGTTTGACTCGCAATCTGGGTGGAATTTCCATGTTCTCCCCATGTTCACATGGGTTCTCCGGTTTCCTCCCACAGTACAAAAACAATGACTCAAGGTAAATTGGCTGCCCTTATATAGTGTTTGTGTGAGTGAGTGCCATGTCCTGGGTGCATCTGGTCAGTGCCCGAAATATTTCCCTTGGATGAGCATGGGGAATCCCTCGCGACCCTAGTATAGGATTAAGCTGAAGATAATAAACAGATAGAGTATGACTTTAGTTCCCTGTATTACAGCACTGTACTTAAATACAGTCAAAAAATATTAGTTCAGTCATAAAGATTCCCTTCAGCCCACATATATAAAATGTACAATGGTCAAAGTATGAAGCTCTCCTGAAAGACCTACTAAAAGAATTAGCTGTTATAAAGCAAAAATGATGCAGGTGAACGAAACTGGATCTGTAGTATTTATACACTTATCATTCTTGTACGGAAAATTTAAAGTACTCACTTTAAGGTAGTGAAGGGTAAACCAAAAGCCAATAACATTTTTTTAACAGTGGTCCATATCTGTTTCAAGGGGACAATTAAGGATATACTGAGATAACTTGATACTCATATTCCATACAAAGATTGTCTAAAAATTATTAATTTATTCACAATCGCACTAACAAAGACAAAAATAGATATCCAGATTTTTTTCCTGCAATCAACTTATTATATTGTCTCTTGTAGAAATGTAAATGTTAAAGCCCACAAATACATTTAAGACAATTATATGGTTATGATATATTGTCCTCAGTTTGTGCAGGACTCCCTTTTATGTTGGGAATAAAATATAAAGCATGAAATATTGAGCTCTTATTGATCTGATTTTGATCATTGATCTGAATATTGATCTGATTTAGTCTTGTTCTATACCATAAGCAACATCTCTGGATGAACAAGAACAATGATTAAAACTTAGGCTTTAACAAAATTAATGCAATTTCAAGTGGAGGCTTTGCTACTTATTAATGTTATTATGAATATAATTAAATGTTAATTTTTGAGAATTTGGATGTACAAGTTCCTGCAAATGTGATAGTGAGGACGGTAAAACCTTAAGCAACAGAAACAAAGTTTGCATAGATTTTTATTAATACAAAACAAGTTATTGTTACTGAACTAAAAATGCATAGAACGATATATGACATGTAAACAAGCAGTCTTTAAAGTTTAACATACTACTGTGTAAAAATAGAAAAAAATTGTATTAAAATACAATGAGATTTTAAAATTCAATACTGCTAAATGTTCAATTCAGTACCTGCATCTGAGCTCAATACCATGTAACTTAAAGAATGCATGAATAAAAGCGCAGCGTACCACATGGTATAATACTCATTCATAATCTGAGAGAAAGAAGAACAAGTCAAGCTTGTGTGCATAAATATTACAAGCACATTTCAAGCACAACAAAAATATCAGTTCAGGAATGTTTTCTTCTGCTCACCCATTGCTCACCACACATTCCTAATGACTATGAAGTCTCTCTCTTGTTTGACAGCTTTTAATTGTACTTTTCATTTTGGTGTAATCATTTCAGCAGTGCAAACATCATCTCTCCATTTTAATGACAGCAGTTTTGCTGCTTCTTTTTCGAAGTTGCATACAAGTTTCTGGTGTTGCTGCTGATTTCTGTAAATGAAAGAAAAGGTTATTTAATTCAATGGTGGCCATTTTCCCTGAACAATATGAATTGTCCCATTCAGGATTGACAGCTGCATTTTTATATATGATTACACATTTTAATATATGATTAACAGCTTAATCAGAATAAAGGAATCTGATAGAGTCTAATCTGCAGGCCCATTTTATTTAAATTAAAAAAAAAGATAAAACTCAGGTATGTGTCAGGTATAACACAATTAAACAGAAGTATTTTATGATTGTGTAATTATTAAGGCTCACAAAGAAGTTTGAAGATACTTTAAACAACTGATTATCAATATTTAACAATTATTTCTGTACTTACGTACGACCTCTCCGATGCGCCTGGAGCTGCTTTTTTCCAGCTCTGCCATCACGCTGGTCTCAAACGTCAGTGATGCCAAACGGAAAAAGAACTCTTGCACATTTTCTCCTGCAAGGAGCAAAATTAATCATTTTCATACAAAACAGCTGAACTATCATTATGCATAGTTTATGTTTAGGTCCACAGTTGGTCCACACTAGGCGTGATGCAGTGGCCAACATCAACTCATCCCTTACTTGTATAATGTTTTCTTACACATCTTTTTTTAGTGATTTTAAAGGCATTTTAATGACTATGCAGCCCAATGTACTGTATGTATGGACAATTATATTACATCAGTTAAAAAAAAAAGTTCCGGTAAATATTGTTATTTCACTTTGGGGAAAGTGTGTGGGAAATGTCATGATTTAATATGACCTATGCCACTGTATCCAAACGTATCATCGGTGTCGGACATTACAAAAGCACCATTAAAAAGGCAGCATTAGTATTAATTTGTAACCATTTGAGATATCATAATATATAACAGTAACATACAGAGTAAAGAATGACCAGCTTAACTTCTGCTAAAAATCTGCTAATTCGATAAATATGATGTGTGACAAAGAGGCATAACATGTTATGTGAGGCTTAGTACACCTCTCCAACAAAAACATGGTCAACAAAACAGTTGTCAATATAGTTTTAAAACAGGAGCTCAGGGTGTCCAGATGTAATAAGTTAAGTGTCATTTTACACTTTTATAAATCCAGGTTTAGTTTCAAAATACTTTGCTACTTGAAGCTGCCACTTTAATGTATGTTTATAAACACAAAGTAACAGAAACTGAATTTATCCGACCACATGAGTGTGGAATCACTTTTCTAAAGACGTAATGATTTACACTTATTAAAATAAAGAATAATGCAGAACAGTAATCAATATTATCTTCTATTTTCATTGCATGGTACAACTACATAGCTCAGCTATTTTTATTATGACTCACCAGACAAAGCAGACACGGCCCAGTACTCTGCCTTCATCTCCTCTGCTACTTTTAGAGCATCCTGTTCCATAAGCGAGTACTGCGCAGGTGACTACAGGACAATACAGTGGTGTACCAGTTGTGAATACAATTAAAATGATAGGGAAAATAGTATAGGACACAAACGTCTGTCTATGACACATACAAACATACAAACCACTGAAATAAAGAATACTCACACTCAAATCTTTCTTTGTGCCCACCAGGAAAAGTAAGACACCTGTGGGGTCATTCTCTTTCAGAGCATCTTCCAACCATTGCCTATAATTCAGGACATTTTATTCTTTCAAAAACATACAATGTTGTAAGTTAAAAAGTAAGTATTTTCTTAAATGATGTGCTACATTATTTACCTAGTATGCTGCAGTGAAGCCACATCATTCAAATCAAAAGCTATTATAACAGCTGAAAAAAGGAGAAGAAATTTTCATGTTTACGGTCATATTTATACCAGAGAAACATTAATTTGATGAATTTGCTGTCTGTACTTCTGGTTAATAACAAAACTCTCCTGGTAATATTTCAGGAGCCCTGAAATTTATAAACATTAAACTAGGCAATTTTTAACCAGGGAGGCATGACTTTAGTATTTCCTGCTAAGTATCAGAGCGCAATTAAACAATTTTTGGTTAAGATTTTTTATTTTCACATTAACACATACTTACCCTGAGCACCCCTGTAGTAAGTGGAAGCAATGCACTTGAACCTCTCCTGACCTGCAGTGTCCCACCTACAGCAAAAAAAAAAAAAAAAAAACATTAAATCAGCACTGTGCCTTTTCAGATTGCCAAATGTTACACAGCCAACACTTACAGCTGCAGGCTGAAGGGAACTCCAAGCACCTCAAACCTCTCCATCTCAAAGTCAACACCGATGGTAGCTTTGTAATTTTTATCAAAAACATCTTTGCAAAATCTGTCAAGGCAAAGATAGTAATAATACTAACATACTAAATGTTAAAGTATTGTTAATTTTTATAGCCTTTTGAACATGATCTGTAAACATAATCAGTCTGAAATTATAACACTTACCTATTAATCAAACAGGTTTTTCCCACTGCCAGGTCTCCCACTACAATAATCTTGGAGATTTTAAACCTGCTGGAAAAAATGTTTAATAACCTCATAACTCAGAAATTAGTCCTTGACAGGACGATGCGGGAATTCATTGTCAGCAGTAGGTGACTGGACTACTGTGTTTTAACCTGCATATTACATGATTATTTACAAAGAAATCACTAATGTCACAAAACACCGACATAGAATTAATTCAATAACAATGAGTCAATAATAAAAATAATGAGGAATTGTTTACCACTATAAAGTTGTAAATAAGTGTGGAGATCTATGAACAACATAACCTTCAGCGACAAAGCCACAGTTGCAGCAGTAAAGTCGGTTCTAGTCTTTTTAAACCTTTAGATGCTGCAAGTTTACTCTTTATTGAAAATAATAATTTTAAGTTTTTAAGTCATGAAATATTTAGCTACATATATTACATTTTGTGAAGTTGTTACAAATTTTTATCTTTAACTGTTGTAATTTTGCAAACCAATACATCTACATGGCACCAATACTTATTTAAGGTATTAAGAGACCAGTAATAAATTCATATTAAAACTAAGAGCTTACCCCACTGTGCCAGTCCTTTGTTCCTGGCAGGCTGTCCTCACCTTGGTATTAAATCCCTTCTCTGTGTGTACAGCTGCCTCTTTAGTAAAGCACTAATGAAAAGTGTACATAAACAAGTGTATTGTAGGGCAAATAAAATGTCAAATTTATTTAAAATTTAATGTAAAATTTTACAGAAGTTAAGCAATCATTGTGCATTACCAAGTGCTACACTTAAGTAGAATAGAATAGAATAGAATTCAACTTTCTTGTCATTGCTCATTAAAAACAACGAAATGCAGTTTGCATCCATCCAGAAGTGCTTTAGAATATATATATATATTTATATATATATATATATATATATATATATATATATATATATATATATATATATATATATATATATATATATAAATAATTGCAAAGTGGTAATTTGTTGAGTTGAATATACAAGTATGAATGTACAGACTATAAAGAGATAAATATGAAATATACAAGCTATGAGCATGTACAGACTGCGAGCAGATATAATATGAAATATACAAGCTATGAACAGACTATGAACATGTAAGTACATGGTAAATCAAAATAAAAAATGTAATTAAAACAAATATGTTAAGCAGTATATTTTAAAGCTCTGTACAGAAATGACAAATGCATATAAATATTACTGTACATCTCTTAAATTTTTTTTTATGTCTATCAAATATTAAAATTTAAAAATAAATGTGGTGCAATATAGTGCGTCTGAGGACAAACTGAAGGGCTTTGATTTTTCGACTCTGTCAGGGAGTCCTTTAACTGCTTTCGTGAAGCATATAATATCAGTGAAATAATAAAAGATGGTTTACTTTAGGAAGTTCAGAAATGATGCGGTCTTTTCGCACAGGGGGCAGAACGCTCATGATGAAAACCCTGTGGAGGGAAACAGCTAAGATTCAATCCTCATACATAAAACTGTGACTTTAAACTGCTAACCACACGTTTCTAGTTTTCCATAATTGTATTATATAGCTTTACATTTACATTAAGCAGACGCTAAATGAAGTTATGCAGAAAACCAACTACACTGTAAAATCATCAAACCTGATTGTTATTTGATGCTGCACCCCCCCCCCCCTTATTTTAGTATTTAGTATTTTTTGTATTTCCAACACACCAAAGACATTTGCTGTTACCACAGACAGCTTCTGTCAGGCTTTTCTGTACTATGTCAGCTGAAGAACTGCCTCCCAAAAAGTTTATATGAAGAAACGGTCTGGTACATGAGGTGTAAGGAGGTGATTGTATGGGGTTAGCCTGTATGCAGGTTGATTTAAGGTTCATATGCATTTAAAAGAAATGGTTTAGTAACACTCAGGAAAAAAGTAGCGAGAACAATGACTCGCTAATCCCTGCTTTACTAATCCTACAAATCTGTAGATAAAGCCAAAACCTGAGCTCATTTTCTTACTAACTGATTGTCATGTGTGTCCGTTTTCCTCTCGCCCATGTTAGTTATGGTTCATAACTTTAAAAATCAGACTCACTTTACAACTTGTCCTGCAAACAAAAGCACGCGACACGTTCGTATCGTACTAAACAATTAAGAATACTGTCGTGTTAAATCAGAACATTTACAATGATATAAAAAAAAGTTAATGGAATTAATATGACGTGTAAATATAACTTACTGTATGTGGCGTACTGTTTAACATGTAGTATGCGTTTTCAGATGAAGCTTGTATACATACCGTAAGAAAATGTGGCTGGATTTGAGCTTTAGTTTGTTAAAGTTGGCGATGCAGATGCAGTGCTTGCGTTCTCGCGTTATTTCCTTTGATCGAGCTGCTTCTCCGCGACATTAAGAGATGAAAAGTCGATGCTACGGAAGTACCGCTTTACTGAAAGCAGAGGATTTATTCTGAGACTCTTTTCCACCCCATCCCCTTCCCAAAAAACAGGACTGAAGAGGTTTGTGACTGCCACCTAGTGTTCATGACATAGTCTGACACTACAACATCTATCTATCTATCTATCTATCTATCTATCTATCTATCTATCTATCTATCTATCTATCTATCTATCTATCTATCTATCTATCTCTGTCGGTCAGTCAGTTGGTCTGTCTGTCTTTTGGTTTGTTGGTTGGTCTGTTTGTCTGTCGGTTGGGTTATCTGACTTTTTTTGTTTGTCTGTTTTTCGGTTGGTTTATCTGTCTGTCTGTCTGTCTGTCTGTCTGTCTGTCTGTCTGTCTGTCTGTCTCCCTGTCACTTTATCTGTCTGTCTGTCTCCCTGTCACTTTATCTGTCTGTCTGTCTGTTTGTCGGTCTGTTCGTCTGTCTGTCGGTTGGTTTATCTGTCTGTCGGTCTGTTTGTCTGTCTGTCGGTTGGTTTAGCTGTCTGTCTGTCTATCAGTCTGTTTGTCTGTCTGTTGGTCGGTTTATCTGTGTAGCTGTCGGTCTGTCTGTAGGTCTGTTTTTCTGTCTGTCGGTCTGGTTATCTGTCTATCAGTCTTTTGGTCTCGATATCCGTCTGTTTGTCTGTCTATCAGTCTGTTTGTCTGCCTGTTGGTCGGTTTATCTGTGTAGCTGTCAGTCTGTCTGTCTGTCTGTCTGTCAAAAAAAAAAAACTGACAGGGTGGAAATTTAGTAATTGAACTACACACTGCATTTCAGCTATGCCATAACTATTTTGCTGCTTTTGTATGTCTATTACATATTTTTTTTGTTGAAATTCTTGAATATCTACCTATCCATCAGTCATTTGCAGATGTGGAGCTGGTGACAGCTCAAATGTGATGACAACAAATAGTCCGAAATAGTCCGAAAACTCAGGGACTTTTAGAATTTAGCACAGGACAGCATGTGACTTCGGTAAAGTTCCAGTGACACATTCTATTTATTAATTCAAAACTGCAGTACCTGATTGTTTAAAGCTAAAAATGTTGTCTCAAAAATGGAAGAATGTTTTTGATGAATTGTTCTGAACTTTTGCAGGAGATATTCTGTTGTGCTTTACTATATATGCTGTTTAGAAAAAATGTACTTGCAGCTTGCAGCAACTATTTAGAAAATGAACGAAAGCAATTTAAAAAAGTTACTTTAAAATGAGGTTAATGTTTTTGCATGTCATAGTACTTTGTTCTTTTGTCATATGTACTTTGTGTCATAGTCCTCAGGCAAAAAAACAATTTGTTTATTGAGATTAAGCACTGTTCCGAATTTTATTCACAGTAAAACACCCAAAGTGCAATAAATAATGACTTTTTACTCTGCATTCTGAGGGCCCGTTCAAAGTTTTCACTTATCATAAAGCTTGACACATGACGTTTAATCATTTCATTGTGAATCACATCTCCTTTACAAGAGAATGAAATATTCTTCCAATGCAAATCTTCATATTGTGACAATGCAAAGTCATTTCTGTCATGTACTGTTCTCTCAAGTTACTAGAAATCTTCTGACCTACAATTGACCTACAATTGTAATTAATACCGCCAAATGTATGTGATCACAGAGAATACCACATGCAAAATCACTGACATTAACATGAAATTTCCTCTTTACTCCTATAACAGACATTAGCAGTAGACTAATGAATGAGGATAGGTTTGTTCACAGTATGCATTTCAATTAATTTAAAAGATCAGAATTCTGTACTGGCCTGTCTTCCATCATTACATTATAACTCAAACAAAACTAAAAACATTACTTAACATCCTTCAATGGACAATGGCATTATTTGCATTTAATTAGAATATGACAGAGAAATGCTACACACTAACAATGTCACTTTTTTGTTAATTCTTCTCTGCCGCCTTCATTTGCAAATGTTGTCAAAACTGTTAGCACTAATAATAACTGAAACCAAAACATAAATGCTTAAGAACTTAAGTATACATCCAAATGCGAATTGATGACAAGTCTTTTTTGTTACAATGCATGCATTTTTCATTTGTGTGAGAATTTACCAGAATCTTTATACTAATTGATGTTAATGTGGACAGTCTTTGCAAACCTGATGTCCTGGGGGCATGTTATTGTCAAATAAACATCCTAAAAGCAGTCTCTATTTCCAGTCTGTACACTTGTCACACATATTGGACAATAGCAAAATACATTATTTTAGTGGGGTCGCATAACAACAGGAAACAGCCCTTTCACTTCACAGCAAGAGTTGGTTCCTGTGCAGGAAGTACAGGATCTTTGTAGCATGTTCTCCCTGTGTCTACATGGGTCTCCTCTGGTAGCTCACAGTCAAAAACACAGCAGTACTATTTGTTTTTTGCAGGTGATTATTTAAATTAATTTACTGAAATTAAAATAGATTTGGTTAATCCTACACGTTTCAAGTTATTAGAAAATGAACAAATGGAAGGTTTGGATCTTATTGGGTGCATGGGGAACAAAGCAAATTGTTGAAATTTATATTAAAGTAAATAAGAGCAGCGATGCTAGCGCATTCTCTTGTGTGTCATTAAATCTGCAGTTCTGAATTTTGGTCCCATGTTTATTTTTTGATTGACTTAAATGTTGGCAGTGGGCTTTTTTATAAATAGCTTTTTATAGATTTTTTAATGTAATTGTTTTCTAAAGTAACCTATTAATATACATATTGTTATGTGTTTTGTGCATCACAGGTATAGAGTACAAATAAGGTTAGAAACTGTTATAACAACCAATTAAGGCAGTAATATTCTGAGACTTAAGTTGTAAGTTTGAAGTCATAGATTGATATTCCATTGTTGTTGGCCACACAATTAATTCTAAGATGGCCAAAATGAATAAGCCCAATCAACCAGACAGGTCGATCTTGAAACCGCAGTTTTAGTCATCAAGAAAATGAGAAGAGCTGCTGCTGCTGGAAGTGCCGTTGTGCTCAAGGTGGCTCTTTCGTCTGGGGAAAAAGTCAGCTCTGAGCAGTCTGTAGAAATAGATGAGGATCATGGTGTCCATTAGGAGCACGGTAAGCAGGAAGTAGATGCCATGGTCCAGCCAGGAGTAGTCACGTACAAGGTGGTAGGTGATGTAGAATTGGGCGACCAGGCGGAAGGCAACATATGTGAAGAGGTTGAGAAGCTTATTGGCATGGTACAGACGAGAGGCCTGAGCTCCTGCCAGTTTTAGCAGAAGCCGTGCATGGAGAGTCATGCTGTTGATCTCCACCAGAAGGGCAATCGCTGCCCCTGACACATAACGTTGCGTGTACAAAATGTATAAGAAGCACCACAGGACCTGTGGGTGACATATGAACATTCAATAATTTTAATGCTTTTGTCCTGCCTTCTAGAACAACTCGCTTCAAAACTCATTCATTCATTATCTCCCGCTTTATCCTCTATTAGGGTCACGGTGGGGTTCCCCATGCCCATCCAGGGGAGAACGTCTCGGGCGCTGGGCAAATAGACCCAGGACAGGGCGCCAATCCATCGCTAGGCACACACTCACTCACACAGACACACTCTATATGGGGCAATTTGGAGAATTCAATTGACTTGATCCATGTTTGGACTTTTGGACACGGGGAGAACATGGAAACTCCACCCAGATGGGGATTCGAACCGGGAATCCCTAGTGCTGAGAGGGGAACGTGCTAACCACTAAGCCACCGTGCCGCCTCGTTTCAAAACTACAACACTAAAACAACAAAAAGCTTTAGGGAACTATACTGTAGCTGTTTCACTTAAACAAATTTAACTGTGTAACATATTGTAGCTGATTAATCTGTACTCTTAACCTCAACCTTACACTAGAATCCTCAAAAAATTATTGTCCTTAAATTAATCTAACAGTAGCAGTTGTGGCCTATCCAGGTCCCAAGTGCAAAACGAATAGAGGACAGTTTATGTGGCTGGCTAATTATTGTTGCTAATTATTATTGTAGGTTTATATATCACAAGTCAGACCTCCCAAGCCTATTTACTGATCTTAGCAAAAAGAGATTACTAAAGCTGGTCCAGTGGACAGTTCTGTGCTAATATTAATGTCTGTAATATAATGTGAATGTGTGGCATTTTAGCTATTTAAATAAACTATAGACACTGTTTTGCAATGACACTGAAAAAGAGGCAGTTTTTTGTACACAGACACACTTTTGTTCATGCACTTGTTTGTGTTAGACTTTCTGCTCTGTTTCTTTGGATGCTTTTGATCTCGGTTTGCAGCCCTGATTATCTCAGCTGTAATGATAACATAGCTTATTAGATGATATTGTAATATCATGCACAGCTGTAAGTTGATTTAAACTGACTTATTCAGGATTTATTCACGTAATAAAACTTACTAGAAAGTGATGAAGCAAAAACTCCCATGATTCTCTCGCATATCCCGAAAATATAATATCACCTGCATCTTGTAGAAAGTACCCTGTGGCAAGAAAATTAGCCATAGTTAGATACCAAAATACAAATCACCCCAACATATCATCAAATCTCAAACTTTGTTTAAATACCAGGATCTTTATAAATTATCATTTTATGATGTTACATTCTATACACTCCATAATACTAAACAAGTTAAAATCAATCAATTGATAGATTAATGAAATGATGTGTAGCTGAGCACCAATTAACACTACAGTATATTTAAAACATTTTTTTAATTTAAGAGCTAATGTTTATTGCACAATATATTAAATCATTCATTCATTCATTATCTCCCGCTTTATCCTCTATTAGGGTCACGGTGGGGTTCCCCATGCCCATCCAGGGGAGAACGTTTCGGGCGCTGGGCAGATAGACCCAGGACAGGGCGCCAATCCATCACTGGGCACACACTCACTCACACAAACACACTCTATATGGGGCAATTTGGAGAACTCAATTAACTTGATCCATGTTTTTGGACTGTGGGAGGAAACCAGAGAAAACCCACGCGGACACAGGGAGAACATGGAAACTTCACCCAGATGAGGATTCGAACTGGGAATCCCTAGTGCTGAGAGGCGAACGTGCTAACCACTAAGCCACCGTGCCGTATATTAAATCAGTTAAATAATAAAAAAGTTATGCTACACTATATATATAAATATACTATATTGTTTTTTTGTTTCAGGATAAATGTGTCTTTATCTTGGTGAGAGCCATAACTCTCTCATAATTTTCAATGAGTTTGATGTTAGGGAAATTCAATGTCCTGCACTGAGTTTTAATCTTGTCTTTGCAAAATATGGCAGATGGCGCCAGTATCCAGACATAAGTTTCTAACTTGGTAGCTGTTTGGTCAGCATGGGATTTGAATCTAACATTTTTCATTGCTGTTTGTTATTTGCAACCTAACAGGGACCTATAATGTTTTAACTTGCAGAGCCTGTTTTGAATAAATAGTTTAAAGTAAGCTTAGATATGTTTCAGGATCTTAACCAAACCAAGGTAAAGGAGGGAGTCAGTGCTCATTTCCACGATTTTTGGTGTTAAATGTAAAATTCAGGTGTCTGCATTTCTTGGCAAACACAATGGCATTGATTTAAAACCACAGTTGTAAACCAGATTTTCTTGACTACCATTAAGCTCTGATCTCACAGATGTTAAAGGAAGGGATGAAAGTAACATCAGGCATGATCCAAAAGTAAAGTAAATGGTAAAAGGAGAACTCAATGCCCATATATTTTTAAATGTAGTATTCACATACTTTCAGACTAGATGTGTTTTTCATTGGTATTGGAAATAAGAGTTTCTCTGTATGTCTCTGAAATTATTTATATAAAAAAATAACAAAGAATTGTCTGCAGACTTAAGAATTGTCTTCAGACAAACAACTTATGAAAATATAACTAAATATCAGGAATTTTTCGCTGTCATAATATTACAAGTTGTTATATTCTAGATTCCTTCTGTATTGTAAACTGACTCTTTTAAGAGCCAAGCTGCTGAGATGAAATCTGATATTTAGTTACTTCAGTCATAACTTGTTGATTTATAACCCCCTTTTGTCCACTATATCAGATCAAACTGTAAAGTAATTCTTATTGTTTTACTGTGGGGAAAAAGTATATCCAATACTTTGGTCACAGAATCTATTTTAATTCTATTTGTTAAATACAAACAAGTTCTTTTATTATTCTTTTTTATTTATGTTTAGGAGTTATTGATGCCAATTGTTGCAGTTTGGCAAGTGTGCATTTTTGTGCATTCTTGATATATACAAGACATTATCTGTGGACACCGTTGTAAGAGTCTCTTCTTCATAATGCCTTCTACATTTATAATAGGAGACAGAGCTGGACTGCAGGAAGGCCAGAAAAGCACATGCGCCCTATGTTTACAAAGCCTTGCTGTTGTATACCATGCTAAATGAGGCCTGACATTGTCCTGCTGAAATAGACATGGAGACAGTGGAGCTTGATAGCAGCATATATTTTTGTAAAATACCCGTGGGCCTCTAAAATCGAGCGTCATTGTATAGTCTTTGTTTTGCCAATACCATAATGCATTTTATTTATTGCTATTTTAAAAAAGTGGCCCAATTGCATATATATGAGAAATGCACTCATAAAGCAGGTCCAGAGAAATAGCTTACTATGGCTTCTAAATGAACAATAAAAAAGTTTGTACTGGCCACTGACCTGATGAAACGCACACAAGTAGGTATGAGAGTGGTGTGGAGTATGAATAGATGTTGCTCAGCATGTCTGGCCTTAGACTCACACTGCAGAGAGACGAGGCATTAGCAGATGAACTAGAATCCTTAAAGGTTAAACATTTCAAAGTGTTTCAATTAATTAAATATACCGAGCACATGCACCTGAAAGTGTTCACATAATTATAAAAAGCATAAACTCGATGTTCGTCATTTTGAATCCATGTTAAGGCTTTTTGGAAAATTAACAGTTTTATTGTTAATGTGGCATCATTGTATCATTGCATTAAACGATTTACAATTTAATGCAACCCATGTCTGTGTTAACTCCAACTTTATTATTCTAACTCTTTCTGCAACCCAATAACCCAGGACCTCCTTCTGATCGATCACTATCATACTGACATTTCTTCTCCTCCATTACTTCATTATTAATCATTCTGAACCTTCTCCTACTCTGAATATCATCACCCTGAAACTGCTTAAGCTACTGCCGTATCCATGTTATACTAAAAGCCTTGTTACTCAATAATTAAAATATGTTTCTTCCAAACTATCAGTAACCCCTCCGTCTACTCTTCCTAATTACTATCTTAAACATTAGCAATGTCCTGGATCTCCTACTTTTATTTTAAATGTGCATTATTTGCCCTACTCTATATTTAAATCATTTTTATCCTGTACAATCCTCCATGCTGAATATTACCACTATTCACCCCCAAAAGATAAACAATAACATATTGTTTGTCACCCACCAGGTGATGGCCCAAGGGCCCGTGAGAAGAGAATGGACCAGAGATACGCTGAGATTTCTCCACCGCCATGAACAAAGCTTGTCCCGCTCCACCACTTTGGGTAGAGGTAGCTTTCCCAGGAGGTAATGGACCAGTCTAAACACCAGAGAGAATATCAACATCGAGACACCTGGGTTCTGGTGAAGTGCAAGCCACAATCCCTCCATCTTCTTCCACCGCCTCTTTGCTCGTTCTTCAACACCGTCTGATCCCTTGGGTCACACTCTGGAATTCCAAAGGCTTAATGAGTAGATGACAGAGGGTTTAAATAGGCAGCTCTAGAGGGCAAATTCTGTCTTTATTGCCCCCTCTGTGTTCCTCGTTAGCCGTCACACATTGTCTTGCTTTTCTCAGCTCCCCAAGACGCAGATTCAGTCCCAATTCCATGCATTCTTCTTTTCCGCTCTGTCAAATAGACTTGCTACTGCAGCTTCAGCAGATCGAGGGGCGTGAGAGGGGTGATGGAAAAAGAGGGGGAGTAGAGAAGAGAGGAAAGACAACAACATAGAGGAGGGGTGTGGACTCACAGAATGCAAGGATCCAAGGCAAGGCGACGGCACATTATTTCATAAAATATCGAAGTCTGATGTGAAAGCCAGTGCAATTGCAGAAAAACAAAATGGCTGATTGTTTCCACCTAACAATGTGATGTTTATGTGTCTGTCATGGAGAAATTGTGAGCTTCGTCACGAGACCCTCAGCTGACTATTTATTTGCAGATGCCAAAGAATGACCATATGGATCTGTGTAGACAAGCGTAAAGATTTGTGCATGGGTTTATAAAGAAAAGCAAACAGCCAACTATAAAAAAAAAGAGAGAATCAACGAGTGTGTAATATGATTGTGGGTGTTTTTTTTTTTTTTTTTTTTTATAAAAGAAAGATCTTTATTATCTCCCCATCTCCTTGTGTGTGTCGATCTCTCTTATTTTTCTCTCTCAGAAAGCTACCACCCCCACCTCATCCCACAGTGGGGGCAGGGGAATAAGAATGTGCAATACAATATATTTAAAGAGAAACATAAAATTGAACCTGAGCTCTATTTCTGGTTATTAATATAACTGGTTATTTCATGGTCCAGATTATACTGGGGACAATACTAACAAATATCCAGAGTTGAGTTAAAACTGATTGAGGATAGCTATATAGTGATATCTTATTCATGTCAAAGAAACCTGCTTGTCTCTTCTGCTGACCAGTTTAAAATGTTATTATAAAGATCAGACAAGATGTAAAGGGTCTTTTTGAAATTATTGCCTGTGTCTCTTCCTGTTTCTTAAACTTATTTTTATTGTTGCCGATGATGTTATTATATTTGGCCAAATATATTATATTTGGCATATGCTATTTATAGAGCAGCAACTAAAAGTCTGTTTGGTGCCTGTTTCTAAAATAAAGTATCAGCTCTAATTTACTTTAATTTCTTAAGGCACTAATTTATTTGTGGTAAATTTCTACTTTCTTGACAATCTGACACAAGATTAATATTCATGTTTTAAATTAATAGGCACAATAGATACATATTGCTTTAGCCAATTAAAAAAATATTTATAAAAGTATATTAAATGAAGTATGAGTATGAACTATAAGGATTAATCTTGTATATGTTTGTGTATTTGAGTGATTTAATACTTTTGAATGTTTTTGTAAGACAGGGCTTTTATACATTTCTGCTTACTTAGTTTTTTTCAAAATTAACGCTAGATGGCAGCACAAATACGCGTTATTAAATTCTCTCTGTTAATGATCATCAATAGTCACTACTTGGAGAAGGTAAATATCTGCAAAAGTAAAAAAAACTGTTTGAAATTCAGTTTAACTAGAACGTAAGGTAAATTAAATTCATCCATTATCTTCTGCTTAATCCTTTACTAAAGACTAGGGGGGTCATTCCTAGTCCCCATCTAGGGGAGAACGTTTCGAGCGATGGACAGATACACCCAGGAGAGGGTAACAATCTATCCTGGACACACACTCACACACTTTATATAGGGGCAATTTTGAGCAGCCAATATACCTTACATCCATGTTTTAGGACTGTGGGAGGACACCTAAAAACCTGGAGGAAACCCACAGAAACCTGGAGAGAACATGAAAATCCACCCAAATCATGATTCAAACTTGGAAATTCATTCATTCCTTCATTATCTCCCGCTTATCCTCTAGTAGGGTCGCGGTGGGGTTCCCCATGCCCATCCAGGGGAGAACGTCTCGGGCGCTGGGCAGATAGACCCAGGACAGGGCGCCAATCCATCGCTGGGCACACACTCACTCTAAATGGGGCAATTTTGAGAATTCAATTAACTTGATCCATGTTTTTGGACTGTGGGAGGAACCGGAGAACTCGGAGGAAACCCACGCAGATGGGGATTCGAACCGGGAATCCCTAGCGCTGAGAGGCGAACGCGCTAACCACTAAGCCACCGTGCCAACTTGGAAATTACTTATCAAATTACTTTTTGTAAGCAGAATTTAGCTTTTGTATTAAACAAATAAATTGATTTGATTAATTGAATTGAGCGGCACGGTGGCTTAGTGGTTAGCACGTTCGCCTCTCAGCGCTAGGGATTCCCGGTTCGAATCCCCATCTGGGTGGAGTTTCCATGTTCTCCCCGTGTCTGCGTGGGTTTCCTCCGGGTTCTCCGGTTTCCTCCCACAGTCCAAAAACATGAAACAAGTTAATTGAATTCTCAAAATTGCCCCTATAGTGTGTGTCTGTGTGAGTGAGTGTGTGCCCAGCGATGGATTGGCGCCCTGCCCCCCCCCCCCCCCCCCCCCCCCCCCCCCCCCCCCCCCCCCCCCCCCCCCCCCCCCCCCCCCCCCCCCCCCCCCCCCCCCCCCCCCCCCCCCCCCCCCCAAGAGGATAAGCGGAAGATAATGAATGAATGAATGAATAATTGAATTGATAATAAATTGAATTTAGATTTTTTGTCATTTAATTTCATTTAATAAAATTCTGTCTAAATTTCTACAAATATAAGATCACTGTGGCCAAAAATATTATACTCCTGACCCAGGTTTGTTTAGCATCATCTGATGTTGAATTTAGTGGTAAGGATGTGTAAGGGTTTTTCTTTAATAAATCCTTTTCGGTAGATATTTGTGCCGGTCTTCAGAGTAGAACTGTGTACCATCACTCTGTTTTATTCTACAAGTTTTCGACAGTCAAGCTAATGTTTTTTTGGACTTTAGAAGTTTAACTTGATCTCCACTATTCCTATTAACTGCAGTTTATTAAATACATTATCAGTTAATGGTTTGTAATTTTATAGCCTTGTTCTGTTTTGCAACTGTTGATAATTCAAATTCAAAAAGCTGTTAGGCAGCTGCTTAATAGAGTTATTGTGTAGCACATTTCCTAAACCCATGGGTTTTGCATCACCTGATTTTTCCTTATGCTGATTACAAACAAGCTGTATTCCAAACTTAGTATCTGAATTATCTGAAACAGTTATTCTCTTTGAGAAGGCTTTCGACTGTGTCCCTCGGGGTATTTTGTGGGAGGTGCTTCGTGAGTATGGGGTACATGGCTCCTTACTACGGGCCATTCAGTCCCTATATTTGCGAAGCAGGAGCTTGGTTCGCATGGCCGGCAGTTAGTCGGACTTGTTTCCAGTGAGGGTTGGACTCCGTCAGGGCTGTCCTTTGTCACCGGTTCTGTTCATAATTTATATGGACAGAATTTCTAGGTGCAGCCAGGGGATGGAGGGTGTCCGGTTTGGTGATCTGAGGATCACGTCGCTGCTGTTTGCAGACGATGTGGTCCTGTTAGCATCATCAGGCTGCGAACTTCAGCTCTTACTGGATCGGTTTGCAGCCAAGTGTGAAGCGGCTGGGATCTGGCACCTCCAAATCTGAGGCCATGGTTCTCAGTCGGAAAAGGGTGGAAAGTCCTCTCTGGGTCAGGGATCAGATCTTGCCTCAAGTGGAGGAGTTTAAGTATCTCGGGGACTTGTTCACGAGTGATGGTAAGATGGAGCGTGAGATTGACAGATGAATCAGTGCGGGGTCAGCAGTGATGCGGACCCTATACTGGTCTGTTGTGGTAAAGAAGGAGCTGAGCCACAAGGCAAGGCTCTTGATTTACCAGTCAATCTATGTTCCGACCCTCACCTATGGTCATGAGCTTTGGGTAATGACCGAAAGAGCAAGATCGCGAATACAAGCGGCCGAAATGGGTTTTCTCCGCAGGGTGGCTGGGCTCTCCCTTAGAGATAGGGTGAGAAGCTCGGTCATCCGGGAGAGACTCGGAGTGGAGCCGCTACTCCTCCGCATCGAAAGGAGCCAGTTGAGGTGGTTCGGGCATCTGGTAAGGATGCCTCCTGGGCGCCTTCCTAGAAAGGTGTTCCAGGCAAGTCCGGCTGGAAGGAGACCCCGGGGAAGACCCAGGACACGCTGGAGGGATTATATCTCTCAGCTGATCTGGGAACGCCTCGGGGTTCCCCCAGTTGAGCTGGTGGAGGTGGCTGGGGCGAGGGAGGTCTGGGTCTCCCTACTTCAGTTGCTGCCCCCGCGACCCGAACCCCGGACAAGCGGAAGATAATGGATGGATGGATGGAGTTATTCTCTTTGAATTTTAATTTGCATAATGCTACTTTCTTTTAAATCACATCATTTTATATTGTAGTTTTGTAAGTATTTGTAAAGTATTAATAAAAATTAACAAAATTATAATTCTACTACCAGTAATAATAATAAATATATAAACTTATTAAAAAAGATTTTAAGAGATAATTGTGTTAATCTCATTTTCTGCATCATTAATTTAATTTTCATAGTGCTAAGCAGCTGCAAAAAGGTTTTGACATGTCAAAAGTTTTTTTTCAAGTTCTGCATCACCTGGCCTAATACAGACCATGAACAACACAGTTTTATGAGGCCGTTTAAGCATGTTCCTTTTCTTTTCACTTTAATGCTGTACATTCCAACAAATGTAATTCAAGATTAAATGGGGATCAATTTCTCTCCTCAGTGAAAATTTGAATGAGAGGAATTTTGCATGTTACTGTAATTTACTATAAGTTAATTTGCCAGTTGAATATTTTATGATGGTTTGTATATAATACAGTAATTGTTTGATGTGTACACAGCAAAACATGGTCGTCACAGCTGTGTAATAAAATGCTGCAAAAACAAATTTAAACATCCCTTACAATGTTCCTTTACTTCTCTGAATCACTGCTGATCACCACATACCAGAGAACAAAACAGTCATAAACCACACACAGTTTATACGAGTGCTTACCATTTGTACAAAGACACTCAAGATAGAATTCAAGCATAAAATGAGTAATCACTAAGGGTCACTCTAGTTTGTCTGCCCTTTAATTTAAGAGCAAAATAAACACAGCTCTCCAGCAAGGTTAACAGGATTGATAAAACCACAGTTCAGCTGGTTACTTCTAAACTTACTGACTTGTATTGTTCTTTTACTTTCAAGTCACTTTGAATTGAAGCACTGGCAAAATGACTGAAGGTAAGTGTAAATGCAGCTGTCACACTTACAGTTAACTGAGATTTTTTTTCATGTAAGTAGCTTTTATTTCCTGAATTAAGAAGCCCAACACACTACCTGTTTTGATTGGGGTTTTTTTGTGCTGAAGAATAACATTGCTAGCTCACTCCTCTCAGGAGTACAGATATTTGCCTCTATAGTTTTTATTGTTTAATTGTTTCTAAACTATGATTTAGATTTTTGTGTCTTTATGTGCGATTTATTTGAGAATTAATACTAGTTAATACTAAAGAAAAAAGTAATTTAGTGTGATAACATGGCTAGAGGCTTTTATTTTTTTTAACTGTGATTCACCTGGGAAGGCTATTCCAAAGTTGAGGAACCTTGAGGGAGAATGTTCTTCTACAAGCAGTAATTATATTAATTTTAGGAGCTAAAAGTATAGCAGCATCATGAGAGCGGAGCTTGTGTGTTGGGTTATACAATTAAATGTTGTAATCAATGCAAAACATAAATGGTAGCCAGTGTAAGTTTGATATCACAAGGCTGAAATGATCAATATTTCTGGTTCTAGTTAAAAATTTGGCTTCAGCTTTTTGAACAAGTTGTAGTAATTCATTCATTCATTATCTCCCGCTAATCCTCTATTAGGGTCGCGGTGGGGTTCCCCATGCCCATCCAGGGGAAAACGTCTCGGGCGCTGGGCAGACAGACCCAGGACAGGGCGCCAATCCATCGCTGGGCACACACTCACTCACACAGACACACTCTATAGGGGCAATTTTGAGAATTCAATTAACTTGATCCATGTTTTTGGACTGTGGGAGGAAACCGGAGAACCCGGAGGAAACCCACGCAGACACGGGGAGAACATAGAAACTCCACCCAGATGGGGATTCGAACCGGGAATCCCTAGCGCTGAGAAGCGAACGTGCTAACCACTAAACCACTAAGCCGCCCGTTGTAGTAATTATAATTATTTATTAGAACATCCTCTCAGAAGTAGTACAATAATGTAACCTGGAGGTTATAAAAATATAACTTCTCTGCATCTTGCGGAGAGAGGACATTTCTTAGCTTAAAAATGCAATTCTATTCTATTATTTTGTCCTTGGATCGAACTAGAAGTACCTCAGTTTTATCAAAATTTAGCAGCAATAAGTTATTTGACAAAAGGCCCCTGGTTGCTATTGGATATTAGACATTGACTATATGTGACTTCAGTTCGGAGAAGTGCTTCCATCAATATTGTGTTCCTCCAAGTATGTCTTTGGGTATAAGCTATATGTGTATCAGGGCACCCAACTTTTTATTCAAGTGTGTCCCTTGTCACATATAGAGCAGGAGGTCAAGATGGGCACACACAAAGCCACTGCCAATCTGGTATGGCGCAGTTGGTTTCATTGACCTGCTGAAAAGAAAAGCAGGCAACGAGCAAACTGTCTGCTGTGATGGAAAATAAGGGCTGTCTGTTTTCGTTTCCCATTGGTGTAACTCCAGCTTCCACAGGTGCCACTCTGAGAAGCATCTGGGAGTTCTTCCCATGTTGTTGACATATCAGTGAAGCTAAAGATTGGATTGGTAAGCACCCTTTTGTTTTTAATTTCTTTTATTTATATTCATTAAGGTGTGTATGCTCTCTGAGGTTACACCTCTATTATACCTCCGCAATAATAATCATGCCACCTGAAATATGTTTCTGTTTGTAGGGTCACGTGTAAATCTATATGCTCATGCCCTGAAATAATTTATTTTGCTTTTATTATATTCATCTATTCATAATGAAATAAACTTTTAAACATTTATTTGTTTCTTGTGGTTTGGTCTGAAATGCCTACATATTTTAACCAGCATGCCATATAAAGATATATGATTGAATAGCCATGAGGAATATATTCATTACACAAAACAGATATCACAATTCAATTTGAGATTTTCTTTTTTTCTTTTCTAGTGCCTGGCTACATATTCATTTGTGTTGGGCATGGACTTCCTGGATGAAATGGTCACCGGTGAGGAATGCACAGAGTGGTTTGTTCTCGCTGAAACTATGAGCTCAAGTAAGCTAAAGCATGTGGTGGAGCAGCATTGTCCAAACAACCTGTACAATTGCTCATGACATTGTATAAAGGTAATTCTTCATGCATACCATACTGTTTACACTTTTGAATGTTTCTGATGTGACTTAGTTCATTATAAACTAACTCCAATAAGCATAAGATAGAACTGTGCATACAGTGTTAGAATATACAGTATTAATACATATTTGCTTAAACTTGATCCTTTTTTTGTAAAAACTAGTAATACCGTAAAAAAGTGGGACATGTTGGTCTTAAACAGCCAGTTAAGACCAGTAGAATTAAGTCTTTTCCATGAGTATATATTTGTCCATGTATTTTTTTTATGGCCCAGTTTAGTAACTCATTTATCTACCCAGATACATTTGTATTTTACATATTTATATTTTGATACATTATATAAGGGGGTGGACGCTCAGCGGTTAGGGTGATGGGCTTTTAATCAGAAGGTTGTGGTTTCAAATCCCAGGCCTAGTCCAGACCTTTTTATGTGTTTGGTAGTACCCAGATCCATAAGATATCATTGACCTATTTAATCCATTTATGTCTTTTTGCAGATGTTTATTTAGAGAAACCAGTTTAATTTATCTGATTGACGCAGTACAAATATAATAAACAAAGGAGGTAGTGCTATTTTTAAATGCCCTGCCTAGGATTGGATCAAGCCTAGGTCTACAAACATCTTGGAAGGCAGAGCATAATCTCTGTAACAAAAACAAAATTAAAGTATTTAGAATAGAGTGCAGTCAAGAAAAACTTTAAAATAGTAATGTTATTATCACAACATATAGTGTAGCCACATGATTCCACAGTAACATCTGTCTTTTTAACATAAATCTGTTTAAATCTGAATCTTAGAAAAAGGACATACAAGCAGCATGAGAATAAAAATGCAATTGTTTTGTAAATGGATTTTGAAATCACTTATATACTCATGTAATCTAATTGTGAATATCTGCCTAATCCAAGAATTCAGTCATTTTGTTTTATATTTCTGACTTTTTATCTCAGATGGGCGGCACGGTGGCTTAGTGGTTAGCACGTTGGCCTCTCAGCGCTAGGGATTCCCGGTTCGAATCCCCATCTGGGTGGAGTTTCCATGTTCTCTCTGTGTCCGCGTGGGTTTCCTCCGGGTTCTCCGGTTTCCTCCTACAGTCCAAAAAACATGGATCAAGTCAATTGAATTCTCCAAATTGCCCCATATAAAGTGTGTTTGTGTGAGTAAGTGTGAGCCCAGCGATGGACTGGAGCTCTGTCCTGGGTCTATCTGCCCAGTGCCTGAAACATTCTCCCCTGAATGGGCATGGGGAACCCCACGGCGACACTAATAGAGGATAAAGCGGGAGATAATGAATGAATGAATGAATTATCTCAGATTTCTGAGTTTATAAGGCTCTTTTAGGAATCTTTGGAAACGCGTTGCGTTATTTCAGCGTCGTGTCTCATTTGGGGATCCGTAGAACAGCGGCGTTGCTTAGAGACAAAAAAAGTTGCTATACTTCTGAAGCAAGATGGAGAAGTATGAAAAGATTAAAGTGGTCGGGAGAGGAGCTTTCGGGTAAATAAATAGCTGTAGAAATAGTTTATATCTAATGCTTTATTATTGCTATTATTATTTCTGAGTGACTGTCTGTGTGTTTTTTTAAGTTTTTATGGTTAGCGGGTCTTGAGAAGTTTTGGTTTTAAGCCACTAAATAACGGATTTTTCCCGAACATCGGCAACGTTTCCGCTTTATCCTCTATTAGGGTCGCGGGCGGGGGTTCCCCATGCCCAGGGTAGAACGTTTCGGGCGCTGGTCAGATACACCCAGGACAGGGCACCAATCTATCGCTGGGCACACACTCACTCACACAGACACGCACACACATGATCCATGTTTTTGGACTGTGGGAGGAAACCGGAGAACCTGGAGGAAACCCACGTGGACACGGGGAGAACATGGAAACTCCACCCAGATGGGGATTCGAACCGGGATTCCCTAGCGCTGAGAGACGAACGTGCTAACCACATCCATTACATATTTTTATTATTATTTATTTATTTTTATTATTATTATATTAAATATTATCTCTATGTATGAAAACAACCCAAATAAACAACTATGCTCATTAAAATGAATGTGCAGTATTTTTATGGCTCATACCAATGGCAATAATCCTGACTGGACTGACCTTTACTTAATCTTATTCTATGTGACAGGATAGTTCACCTTTGCCTGCGGCGATCTGATGGTGGTTTGGTTATCCTGAAGGAGATTCCAGTGGAGCAAATGACTCGGGATGAGCGGCTTGCTGCACAGAATGAGTGCCAAGTTCTTAAACTACTCAATCATCCAAACATAATTGAGTATTACGAGAATTTCTTGGAGGACAAGGCACTTATGATTGCCATGGAATATGCACCAGGTAAATTAGAGATTTTTTGTATGAGATTTTACTAAAATCTTTCAGTACATACAAGCTTAGGGAATGTCTTTAGAATTAAGTATTACACAGCAGTTACATTTCCAAACAATTTCCAAAACACTTAACTCAATATGAATAAAACTTATTTTCTTACCTTAAAAAAAAAAGTTGATTGACATTAGCAGGATGGTAAATGTAGTGTGTTCAAGAATATGCTTATGGTATGCAATCACATACCGTAACATACTATTAACCAAAGTATATACTTCTAACAGTCAGAGGAAAACATACTTGATCAAATTTGGTATGCATTCAATTTATAAAAGTAAATTACACTTTAATCATAATGCTTTATAAAGTATTTATAATGCTTTATAAAACTTAGAATACGCCTCTGTTAATGTACACAGATGTTTATAACCACACTTACAAAGTGGTATAAGAATGTGCCATAAGACTTTATAACACAATATGACATAATACATTATAAAATGTATATTTTACCTGTTAATTATCTTACTGTTACGACCAATGTCATAAAGCTTTAAAATATTGTGTTTAATGGATTCCTCTCTTTAAACATGATTTTATGAGTGCTTATTACCTCCAATAAACATTTTACAGGCATTAGGTAAAGTGTTGTTATTTAATACCTCTATGAAGAAGACTTCATTAATATTAGTACATAATGACTCAAAGATATCAAAGATCATAAATGCACTTTACAAAATGTAAGTAAAGTGAAATCATCTTGTATTAAATATAAATGTCTGAAAAAGGATATGATTCTAATGCATTATGTCAATTTGTGTTATGAAGCTTTAAGCCACATTATGGCTGTGATTATGAATATCTATGTAAATTAACAGAGGCTTATGACTACATTTTAAAGTAATGTCACCAAATCTATTTGGAACAGTGTATCTGATCAGAACATTTTTTTAGTTAAATCTGCTTACCGGTAATCTTAAATTTGATGGCAATAACCATGTCCAACTTGCAGTTTGTGATCTTTACATGTTTCACTGAAGGAGGAACTCTTGCTGATTACATCCAAAAACGATGCAATTCGCTGCTGGATGAAGATACCATACTACACTTTTTTGTACAGATTTTACTGGCTCTCTATCATGTACACAACAAACTCATTCTTCATCGAGACCTAAAGACACAGAACATACTCCTGGATAAGCACCAGCTGATAGTCAAAATAGGTGACTTTGGGATCTCCAAAATTTTGGTTAGCAAAAGCAAAGCTTACACTGTAAGTACCACAGATCTTTAATCCACTGTTTATTACTAGCAGTTGATTTTTACCACACTATATATTTTATTCAAATATCAAGGATTTATTTCTTGTTGTAGGTTGTTGGTACACCTTGTTACATCTCCCCTGAACTGTGTGAAGGAAAACCATACAACCAGAAGAGTGATATTTGGGCTTTGGGCTGTGTGCTCTATGAACTGGCCAGTCTCAAGAGAGCTTTTGAAGCAGCAGTAAGAACCTTTTATTTGCCTCATACATGACCGCTAATGCCTATATGCATTCAGAAAGGTTGTGATATCTTTTCTATTTTAGAACCTACCTGCTTTAGTTCTAAAGATCATGAGTGGTACTTTTGCCCCGATCTCTGACCGATACAGCTCGGAGCTACGGCAGCTCATCCTCAGCATGCTCAATCTGGACCCTTCCAAACGACCACAGCTCAATGAGATCATGGCCAACCCCATCTGCATCCGTCCCTTACTGAACCTCTATACAGACATTGGGAATGTGAGAATGCGTAGGTGAGAATGTGCAGGTGGGGAGTGTGACACTTCATATCTCTTACATTATATAAGATGTTTTAATCTGAATGACTGATTTCAACAGAATTGAAAAGCCACTCTCCATTATGCAGACAGCAACTCATGGCAGACCAGGATGCCAAATGACTGGAACCAAAACAAGAGGTAACATTTCATATATTAGCATCTGCTCACTTAATTAGTGATTGATTAATTGATTAATGAGCGGTTCATAACGCACCTGAATATGGGCGGGGAGAGTAATTTCAGCAATGACAGAAACGTGGCGTTGACAGCAGTGACAACGACAAGCAGTATTTAAATATGTATTAATGCAGTTAGTAAAGCCTGAATGTATTCTTGGGTCTTCTGATATGTGTTGACCTATTAAAAAGATGGGCTGTCTAAGTATTCTAGCTTAAGTGTATCTTGGCTGTGCTTTGACGTACAGCAGAAGAGAACATATTCACAAGGACAATGTTTATAACGCCATTTGATTCTAAAAACATCAGTGAGTTTTTCTTACTTAACTGAACTTTACATTACCCAATTTTTTTTCAATCTTTTTGAGCATCTCAAAGTGATAGGGGCTGTTCTGTTCTTATCAATACTAAAATTTAATGTGCTATCTTCTGAATAATATTACTACTTAAAAAGTAGTTAAATAAAAAAGTAGTAGACTTTGGTTAAATCTACAGTCAAAGAAATTTTAGTAGGTTAGTTTGTATGGTGTTGCTACTAACTGACAACAGAGCTGTGCTACTCCCTCATCTCATCACCATGTGTGGTTGGGAGCACGGTAGCAATAAAAATAGAGTGCCAAAAAGACAGCCAGCGTAGGACACCAATGTACAGGACACCGAAACAGATGTAATGTACAGTTTTAAAATCATTACTTATGTCTTTTCTCTTTAGCACTGTGTTATAATGATGTACAAGATTAATCAATGGTATGTGATTAGCATTAGCATACTTACCTTTTTAATTCCTATAAATACAGTAAATACAGGCTTTTTGAATTTTTTTATACACTTGCTGAATTTTGTTAAATAAAAAGTTATAAATTAATGTAACATGTCACATGTTTATCTGAAATTAAACTTCTCTAATTGTAACTTCTGATTCTTGGTGTCCTAACATATAAAACAATAAAATTTCCTTTTTGTAGTTCTGAAAGGCCAAAGGAGGCCCAATGCGCAACTAGATGGGTGTCTATTAAAAAGGCCATTATTTAATTGATATAGCTAATAATACATTTCAATAACATGACCTGAAGACATGAATCCTTGTCACTCATTGTATCACTTACCTCTTATATTGTCTGTATTATGTTAATTTTGTCAGGTGGTTTATCTGGTTTAAGTTCGACCAAGATGATGCACTCGCTGCCCTTGTCATCAGTGTATACGTGGGGCAGTGGTATTTCCTCACCTCTGAGACTACCCATGCTCAACACCGAGGTGCTGCAGGTGTCACTGGGGCGAACGCAAAAGATGGGGGTAACCAAATCTGGACGCCTCATCACTTGGGAGGTCAATGTCTTTCTTAAATTAAAAAAAAATAAACACATTATATACATTTTAACCATGTTCGTGAAAATTGATTGTATTTACAGTATGTTATTTCAAACTGTGATATGGTACTTTTTCTAGTTATATGGTTCTGCCAAATGTTTAATTATAACATTCATTCATTCATTCATTATCTTCCGCTTATCCTCTATCAGGGTCGCGGTGGGGTTCCCTATGCCCATCCAGGGGAGAACGTCTCGGGCGCTGGGCAGATAGACCCAGGACAGGGCGCCAATCCATCGCTGGGCACACACTCACTCACACATACACTCTAAATTGGGCAATTTTAAGAATTCAATTAACTTGATCCATGTTTTTGGACTGTGGGAAGAAACCGGAAAACCCGGAGGAAACCCACGCAGACACGGGGAGAACATGGAAACTCCACCCAGATGGGGATTCGAACCGGGAATCCCTAGCGCTGAGAGGCGAACGTGCTAACCACTAAGCCACCGTGCCACCTTAATTAACATTACAAATAAAATTTTTGTGTGAAACAATCTACACCTGGAGGTTTTCAAGATGGAATTATGATTTTACATACAGATGTGGACAATTGTTGACACTTTAGAAGGAAAAACCAACATTAGTCTCTGAATTAACTTAAAATACACAAAAAGGTTCTTTTAAAATTGCAGTTCAACAAAATCATTGAAAAATGAAACAAATCTAGACAAAATTGATGGTAGCTATTTAAATTTTCTTTCAGAATCTTTTAAGGCAATCACTGCAGTCATGCTATTTCTGTAACTCCTAACTCATAATGCCACTTCTGCACCACTCAACGGGTATTTTGTCTCATTCTACATGTGGCTTCTCCAGAGGGCATATTAGATAGGATATATAATGGCTTAGATCAATGGCACTATGGACTAGTCCAATGTTTTTCTCTTAGCAATTATTGCACTGTTTTAGCTGTGTGTTTTGGATCATTATCTTGTGGAGGATCCACTATATGCGACTGAGAGCAAGATTTCTGAAACTAGGCAGCATATTTTGCTCCAGAATGCCTTGATAGTCTTGAGATTTAATTGCTGCCTGTACAGATTCAAGACACTCTGTAATAGATGCAGCAAATCAGCCCTGGGATAAAATCTAACTTCCAAGTTTCACAATAGGTACAGTGTTCTTGATTTTGGCTTCTATATTTTTGTGTCTTTGACCATGGAGCTAAAATTCTCCAGTTTTGTCTCCTGGTTCCGAAGAGGTGCATCCTCCCAAGAACTGTGTGGCCTGTCAATATGCAATTCCAGTTATGCTTTTTTGATTTACTTTCAACACTGGTCTCCTACTTAGTCATTTCCATTAGTTCCACCACAGATGGTGTGATCCGAAACTGATGTACCTTGACTTTGGAGTTTACGTCTAAGCTTTTTAAAAATTGTTCTCAGCTCTTCATTTAATATTTGTATTATTCTTCTCTTCATTTTGCATCATTTTTTTGTCCAGGGAGGTCGGCTACAGTCCAGTGGACCTATAACGTCGGATATGTGTACCTGTAGTCACAAAAACATTATGCTGTTTTCGGGTGGTTTTATAGCCTTTGCTTTATCACACTTATCATGCTTGTGAATGTTCAGTGTGGTACACTAAACAGCCATGATACCAAACCCCACACCCCTTAATGTGCATCTGTTCTTGTACCATTATTTTTGTCCAGGCCAGTTTCATTTGATTCTATTGAACCAAAATTCAAAAGCATTGTCTGAGTTGGTTAATTTTCAATAAATAGTTACATGTTGTAACTTTTGTCGGTTATTTGTCAATTTATTTCAGTAATGGTGGGGTTTTCTTTCTTTAACAGAAGGGTACCAACAGTTTTGTCCATGTCTGTATGTAGTGTCAATTATTTACCTCTGTGACACTTGCATTCACTTAGTACTGTATTGTTGATACAATCAAGATGCAATCACAAATCAGTTCTACATTGAAATGTTTGTTTCTCAGATAATCTAAAACTAAACAACTCTTTAAAATAATTCCAGGCTCCAACATTGGGCTCTGGCGAGGTTTTACTACCTGGTGCTGTGGAACAGATGCAGCCACAGTTTATCTCTCGTTTCCTGGAGGGACAGTCTGGTGTCACCATCAAATCAGTCTCTTGTGGTGATCTCTTTACCACCTGCCTGACAGGTACAACAAGAAAGATAAAACAATATTTTTTTTATCTTAAATTTTCAGTATTACTATGAAAACCACCTCTGTTGATTTTTATAACCTCTGCTAAATCTAAAGGTGGTTCTGCAATTACAAATTGTAGGTTATCTGTTTCTTGGTTAAAGCTCTGTTTTGTTCTTTTCTTTGTTTGGTACCAGCAAATAGCAGGTGATGAATCACTTTCAGCACTGCACTGACACTGATGTGGAGGTGGTGTGTTAAGTTCCATTGTATGAGTAAATCAGACACAGATGTGTTTACTCATGGTGTACTCTAATAAACAGACCTTTATACCTTAATGAACCTTGCTTCATATATTAAATCAGAGATAACTAGTCTGTTTTCCACATTTGGTTTTCTACCATCTTCATCCTGTTCTTTATCAGTGGTCACAGGATGAATCCCACAGGAGTCTCTTGGCCAGATATTTACAGTTGAACAATTGTCAGTCCTGCAATTACACTCAGTTGTTTAAAACTTCCAACAGCTCTGCTGTGTTTAATACAGTTACAGGAGCTCTGCACAGACTAACACATTACCAGTGTTCCTCATTTTCACTGAAGTAGTAAAAATCATCCACCATCCAAAAATATTCTGACAATTAAAACATGGGGAAAAGAGTTACAAATAACGTGAAGAAAAAATGGACTGTAGATTGTTACTGTAGAATAATTGAGTGCATCTCTATGGTAAGTTAAATTAATTTCAGTGGTGAAAAGTTATTTTAATGTTGTGGCTGTGAATCAAGATATATGCAGACCTTAAACACAGTATCTATAATATCAGATTTCATTTATTTGGTGATTTGCTTCACTAATTTGGTTGGAAAGTAAATTCTGCAGACTTTTCCATTTGCATTTACAGACAGAGGAATAATTATGACATTTGGAAGTGGGAGTAATGGTTGTCTTGGACATGGAAACTTTAATGATGTGACACAGGTAAGTAGTTTTATGATGACAGGTTGCACAGCTGAATGTATAACACAGGTGCTGTCCTTCAGAAAGTTTGTTACATTTGTTTCTCCAAATGTTTCCAGACTGATAACAAATAAGTATTGGTTTTGATTTCCAAAATGTATTTCTTTTCAATATTGACTGCTCTTATGATAAAAACCAACAGAATACCCAAGTACTGCAACATGTTTATTAGATCTTATTTGGAATTTCTGTTGCATTATTTGATAAGTAGAATGGAATTACACTAAAGGAATTTATTGTGCTTTAGAAATGATTTAAAGACTATACAATTATATTATAATATTTTGTCTACATTACAATATTGTGACTATTTACATATTACACAGCATATTGTGATTTAAACCTGTGCTATACCGAGGTTTGTATAACTCATATTTTATTGAAATGTATCATTTATATGAAAAATAACCCAATCTCATATCAGCTTATCTCTGAATCCTCCTGTTTAACGGCATGAACAAATTTTCTTTTACCCTTTTAAAACCTTCAGCATGCCTTTGTTAGTCATGCTGAAGGTTTTAAAAGGGTAAAAGAAAAAAAAGTAAGCTATCCAAAAACTATTTTTATTTTCAACTGTCCATTATTATTTGTAGTGTTTTAATAGGTAAAACAAATTATAATAAATTGTGACTTAATTGCGTAAATTTACAAAGTTGATAAGTCAACACTGATTGAATTGACCACAGCAAATGGATTTACATGAGAATGTGGTTGTAGTTATTATTATCATGCTTTTGATAGAATGTAAGAAATGAACTAAATAATTAGGGAAAAAGTACAAATCTGCTAAGATGACATATGTGCTTATTTCTGTTCTCAATATGTTCTTAGTATAAATCATGTCCTTAGGCTCCGCGCACTGATTTTTATTTGTTACACTATAGCCCAAAATAGTGGAAGCCCTTCTGGGCTATGAGCTGCTTCAAGTGTCATGTGGTGCCTCCCATGTTCTGGCTGTAACCAATGAGAGAGAGGTCTTCTCCTGGGGTAGAGGAGACAATGGTACGAGGCATTATTATAACTGCTTCATCTTCACATTCTGTTGTTCTTTCGTTTTAACTCATATATCTTTTACAGGTCGTCTGGGGCTGGGTTCACAAGATACCCATAATGTACCACAGCAGGTCAATCTCCCAGTAGAATTTGAAGCCCAGCAAGTCCTATGTGGGGTTGATGGGTCCATGATTATCAGCACTCAGCGCCAGATTTTGGCCTGTGGCAGTAACAGGTATACGCACGTAATTCTTGACATCATCTATTTATACAGATAGGGTTTTTATGATGGTGAGGGAAATGTTTCTGACACCTGACCCTTACTTCTGTACAAGCTTGCTTGACATCCCATTTCAACATAATTATTAAGATAGCTCCAGAATTATGTGAATTCCTTTTAGAAAAATTGTTAATTTGAACCAATTTATTGACTTACAAATAATTTTATTGATTTATAATGCTGATGTTCTGTAATAGTGCTGCCACACATTCTAATCGGCACTTTGGTTCTACTAGCCTTTAACATTTAACTTTTTATGCAGTAAATTACCTGTAAGATCAAGGTGCTGCTTATGAAAAGAAGATTTTTTTTCCTAATTTTTATACTTCTATTGGTTGTATCATTAGGATTAATCATGTTACCAAAAGCTGTCCTCAACAGAAAAACACAAACATTTACACAAAGTTTAACTTGCTTAGTGCTTGGCAGTAAATATCTGACTCAGTCACCTGTTCTTTCTTATTTCCTTTTAATGCCTAACCTGTTTTGAATGTTGATTCCTGACATGTTTATTTCATGACTGTAAAAAAAACATTGAAAGATGTTTCTTCACAGGAAATCACCTAACACTATGTTGACTATCCACATTCCAAGAAATTGGTTAGACTTGATGACATAACAAACTTTGTCACCATAAGTTTCTGTATACTTCTTTAAACTACTCAGTAAAAAGTGATGTAAACCCTTCCTGATATGCTGATAAACTAAAGACTATAGCTGTGATTATAGCTGTGGAAATTAAGTACCACTGTACCATCTGCTATATAATAATAATAATAATAATAATAATAATAATAATAATAATAATAATAATAATAATAATAATGATGATGATGATTATTATAATCATCATTATTAGATGTAAAATGGGACATTCACCAACCTCATATATGTCAGATGGTTCAGGTGTCTACTTTGTGCTAGATTGTGCCATGTAGTTTGTATAATCTGATCAAGTGTAATAATACGACTTTTGTCAAACTGGCTCTATTTTACAAACAAATCTTATAAAATGTTACAAAATGACCTTAAATTGTTGCTATTACAGGTTTAACAAACTTGGGCTGGATAAGATTAATGACACAGAGGAACCCAGCTCATGTTGCCAGATAGAGGAGGTAGACACATTTCACCCTGTTAAATCAGCGCCACTGAATGTTCAACAAATTGTGTACATTGACATTGGGACAGCACACTCCGCTGCAGTCATGGGTAAGATGCACAGAATTCTGTTAATAAAGTACATTATGAGCATGATACCAATAAAAAAAATTATATGTCTTGAAACCTAGAGAATGGACAGTGCTACACATTTGGCAGTAACCAGCATGGGCAACTTGGCTGTAGCTCTCGGCGCAGCAGTAGGGTGCCCTTTCCAGTACCAGGACTTCAGGCAATCACCACAGTAGCATGTGGAGATGCCTTTACTCTGGCCATAGGAGGGGGTATGAAATTACACAAACATCAAAACTGTATACAGTATACAAATGTCCCAATATATATTTTCTCCATTTATTCAGATTATTCAGGTACCTTACTACTGAAATACTGAGTATTAACCAATTCCTATATTATATGAATACTTATACTAAATAAAATGGCAAAGCTGTATTCTTTGATGACTATTTATGTCATGCCTACTTTAAAACATCAAAGGTTTGATTTATTCTTTTTAATAAAGTCCTGATTAATGAAGAAGTATATATATATGTGGCTTTGTTTGAATAGATAAAGATTCCTTCTTAAATCCTGTCTTGAAGTTACATCTAGGATTTTTGCATCAATTAATATCAAATCAATGTTCTTGCCAATTCAGTCCTGACATAATATTTACTTATTTGAAAATAATAAAAATTACATAAAAATAAAATCATTTTCTACTGCACATTTTGTAGTCTTTTTCAAGTAAAGCACCAACATACATCAGGTGCACAACTGCACAAAGAAGCACCATGTAAAGGCAGAGAGCATGAGAGCTCTGAATGCAATTATTGCATCATTTTGGATGTGTACCCTCAAATACCTGACAAGTCTGCTCAAACACCTCAAAAAACACCTTTTCTAAAGTCAATCAAGGTCATTGATGGTGTGTAGGTGACCACAATGCAAATAGAATTGTATTAAGTAAAAAAAGATTCATATAGATATTTATACCCTAATTCGGCACAAAATAATGATTTACACCAGCATAAGTTTGTGTACATTATAAAGTTCAATTCATGACTGAATTCATTGTTTTCACACATTAAATACAGCACTTTTTTTTTTTTCTTAAAAAAAGGTGTCTTACTGAATGTTTGGTTGTTAACGTAATGCTGACTATCCCTAATGCTTAAGTCAGATTCATGTAGGACAAGAGTATTTTTTGGGTTAAATGTTTAAAGCGCATCCTGTTCCTACATCCTTTTAATTTTCGTCATTAGTAGCTTATGTAATGCCTCGTGTAATGAGAATGCTTCGGGCAGATTTTTTTCTCTCTCTTCTTTTCTTTTCAGTACTGCAGTGCTGAAGATTAAAGATTTGTTGTTAATAACGTGTTGTCCTGCCCCATAGATGGTGAGGTTTACACGTGGGGAAAAGGAGCCCGTGGGCGCCTCGGCAGGAAAGAGGAGGACTCTGGGATCCCAAAGGCAGTGCTCCTTGATGAGAGCCACCCTTTCACTGTTACATCAGTTGCTTGTTGCCATGGCAACACACTCTTGGCAGTAAAATGTAATGTAGCCTAATCCTTTTTTTTTTTTTTTTTTTGCATTCCATTAAAGGCTCTGGAATCACCCTGCCTTACTGTGAAACTCACACACCTGAATATAAATGTCTTAATAAATTCAGTTTATTTTTAAGTCTTACAATATGGATAAGAGCCAAAGTGCATCTAATTGTCATAACTAAATTTTAAAAAATTGAATCTGTTTACCTCAACACAAATCCTATAAAAATAATCTAGATTCAAAATTGTATTACATTCATTTTTACACCATATAAAACACTATAGTATGTCTAAACTTGATCATTATAATCTTGTTGAACACATTTCATTTCAAAGCCATGCAAATTATTATGTATTTGCTTTAATCTACTGATAAGTGCATGGAAAGAGAATTTTTGGGTCAGTCACAAGTGTTTTAAGATCAGACACATGTAACGTAGATCTAAGTGGCTCACATTTAATGATCTATTTTTAATTTTATGTTGAGGCTTAAACTCCATGCACTCCAAACATCTAAAACCATGTCTGTGGACATTCTCTTGAAAAAGAATGAGAGTGTCGCCAAATTATTAAATGTATTGGTAAGTGGTAGTATTAAAATTCACCCACTGTTGGGGCTAAACACATTAACGCACAAAATCTTGCATACTTATCTTTATTTTTTCTTTTAAGAAACTGACAAGTCTGTGTTTAGTTTTTAATTAGTTTTATTAATTTGGATTAATTACTGAGCAGATTTCTGTCTATAACAGAAACTGGTTTGTTTAATGTGCACAGCGTAGTAGTGAGTGTGTGCATTATCAGCCCCAACCTCATAAGACAGGAAACTACAAAAGGCAAATGATTGTAGGATTTTAAAATACATAAACATAAAAAGCTATATAAATTCACATTATGCATATCCTAAACCTTTTTTGCCACTGAGCCCAACCAAAAAAATCCCCTATGCTGCTGATGCCGAGTCGGTAGTTGTGCACTACGATAGCAAGAGCTACCAGACTCCTCGAAAAACTTATATCATACAAAGTCCCAGCGCTAAGGCTCAGGAGCTGTGAGCTTTTATGCACTTAGGTTGGGAGCGATACTTACCTAATCAGTATCAGGCTCAGCGGAGCGGGTCACTACACTGCCGCTATTTTTGTGGCTAAACAAAACAAAAAAGAACAACAAGCCACAAATTTTACATTACAGTTTGCATATAAATCTTTTTTATAGCCGCCAGAATACTGCATTGCTGTTACACTGCTAATACATCTACTGAGTACTAACTGCTTAGCATCCACAGTATAAGGACAGTGTAAAGACAATTTTGTTCTGTTTTCATCATATTATGTTCTTGTTTCAATAATATATGCAAAAACCTTCTGTGAGATAACCTGTAACAGCTATATGAGCATTCATTGGAATATCTGTTTGGTTCCACATTGAATTATCTTTTACATTGTACATGCTTACTGTAGCATAAAACTGATTATAAATTATTATATGTGTTTTTATTTAGCCTTTATTCTTTGTTGTTATTTTTCAGTGTATTTTAAATGACAACTGACAATTTTACTGTTATTTAGCCTCATAAACAATAATCTATAGTTCATGATTCAGAATGACCAGCATGTCACACAAATCATTTTATCCTTCTTTTTCCTTTGCTTAGGGCCTTAGATGTAAATGATCACTGATTCTCTGAACAGGTCTTTTTGTATGTTTTCATTCTTTGTTGAGGTCTTTTTTGGTCTTTGCATGTTTTTTGCTTTTCATAGGGGCTTCTCACTAAATGCACCTAATTAACTTCAGATGACTCTGTGCATTATGCTTTGTTCTGTGAATACAATGAACAAGAAGACTGTCATGTGTGGGTCACAACCCCTCTGGGGCTTCAGAATTCACAATATAGGGGCTTCAGAATTCACAATATACATATTGTTGAAATGCTGATTAAAAGTGATATTTTAAAACATTTTAAACATTTTTAAAATAGTGTTGATGATGTGACTGTGTTTTATGTGACTGTGTGTGTGTATATATATATATATATATATATATATATATATATATATATATATATATATATATATATATATATATATATATATATATATATATATATATATATATATATATATATATATATATACATATATATATATACAGGAGAATGTGACAAAATATTATGGTCTTTTTTTTAAATATCACAGCTAAAGCTGATCTACACATTCTGTTTTGCAGCCTTTTTTGAAGATTCTGCCAACAAGTAATGCTTTCATCTCTGAAGATGTCTCAATACTGATTGAAGTCATTTTCTCCTCAGAGAACTTTGTGAGCTCTAGAATTGTGTATAGACTTTCTGCAGTTAATGAATTACCAATGAATACCAGGCAGCAAAAGGACAGTGCAATATATTAAAATTGATGATCAATCTTTTATTGTTTATTGCAAGTTAAAATGTATTTTGTTTATTTTAAAGGCAGTGTTACATTTATATTTATTTCATTCAGATTTTATTAATAAGCTGCTACATTGTGTCCATATTACAAAACTGTTAAGTAACACATTACGTAAAGACAGGCCTACTGGTGTGATTTAAAAATAATGTATTTGATGAAGATATTATGTTTCCTCTATAGACAAATGCATTTTGGATTTCTTAATTTCCCAGTGTTTTATTCCAGGGTTTAGAATTAATACTTTAAAATCCCTTCAAATGCAAGCATTAACTGTTTCTGTCCAACCACAGACTGCTAAGCCACACGATTTTCTCAATATCATCATTCTGGAAATCAGTTTATTTTTCCGCAGTGTTACACCTTTATATTGCAGTTCTGAATATTTATTATTTTGATATTGATTATTGTAGTCTGTAATTTATGAACTTCACAATCCTGCACCAAGTGCTGATTTTTACCTATAAAAAAAGTCTTCTGAAATTAGTTTAAATTGAAAATCTCCAAAAACCTCTTCTCCTGTAGATGTAAAGCTTTTGTAGGTACAAAAAAGAAGCTCCATATGTCTCTGCTGATTGACGTGTTGATTTTGACTACATTGTATATAAACCTTTTTTTTTGAGGACAGTCCACTTCCCACATTTTTTAAAAGGGGCAAAAGAAGAAAACCTTTCCTGCTCAGTTAATCATTTTACACTTGAATTTGCACACGCTATATAATAACGACACTAATCTAAAACCTAAAATGAAATTAAATCATGATTTTCAATTTCCTATATAACCGCTGCGGCACGGTGGCTTAGTGGTTAGCACGTTCGCCTCTCAGCGCTAGGGATTCGAATCCCCATCTGGGTGGAGTTTCCATGTTCTCCCCGTGTCCGCGTGGGTTTCCTCCGGGTTCTCCGGTTTCCTCCAGTCCAAAAACATGGATCAAGTTAATTGAATTCTCAAAATTGCCCCCTATAGAGTGTGTCTGTGTAAGTGAGTGTGTGCCCAGCGATGGATTGGCGCCCTGTCCTGGGTCTATCTGCCCAGCGCCCGAGACGTTCTCCCCTGGATGGGCATGGGGAACCCCACCGCGACCCTAATAGAGGATAAGCGGGAGATAATGAATGAATGATATATAACCGCTTTAAATCTGCTTAATCCTCTGTGAAAAACTAAGCACTAGAGGGAGCTATTTTCATGACCAATCACTTTCCTTACATCCTCTTTACTTTCTAATGTTGATTTTGATGACTACATCTGATTAACAGAGCACTATAAAAATGTTAATGCTTTTTTCGACGTGATTGTTTTATTCAAAATTTAAAAAACTCACATGGGATTTGTAAATTGAAACTTGTGTATGATGTATGTTTATGTTTTTAATTAATTCTCGTCGATTACAAATTATTTGAACCAGAAAAGCTTAGATTATAGCTGGCACGTGCAGACGAAAGGTTTAAACGCAAACCAGATGACGCGGGGTGACGTCATTTTCCCCGCCCACGCCGTGGTGTGGGCGTGGTTAATGAACCCAAACAGATGGGAGCTGGAGCTTTGTTCACACACAGACTGTCAGTCAGCGGGAGAGGCTCAGTGACGCGCGGCTCAGCCGCTTGCACATATTAGACACAATAACTGAAATCAGACTTCGATCTTGAGCGTTTCAAACTGATGACAGCTTGGAGAAACAGCGCAGGCGGTGCTGCAGAACCGTGTCGACTTTAGTTAAGCTCTGACCTTGTTGCTGGAGAGACGAGATATTGATTAGAAGACAATAGCGAGCAGCTGGTTGGTGCTTCGCTGTTGACTGGACTTCCGAGCCAAGCCTCCAGAAGCCACTCTCCTTTGGCAACTGCTTGTTTTCGTCCACAGTCGCCATGCCTGGCTACGACTACAAGTTCCTAGAAAAACCCAAGAGGCGCTTTCAGTGTCCGTTGTGCAGCAAAGCCATGAGGGAACCGGTGCAGGTTTCTACATGCGGACACCGATTCTGCGACACCTGCCTTCAGGAATTCCTCAGGTACCATCACAACACGCTCCCCCAACAACACATTCACTGAAACAACGAGCAGCGCAACCACCGGGCGACCGGAGGCTCTGATCGTAGCATTTGACACCGGGTAAATGTCTCCGGGTGATGAGACATGAGCAGTCCGGCTGTGCTGATCCGCAGAGGTTCTGTAATCACGTCAGATTACGGGCCGAGCATCAGGATCATGTGCAGGATTTAAGAGTGCAGTCTGTGGGATGTATGCAGGCATTGCTGTTGCTTGTTGTCAGTGGTCTGTGTTGAATTCTTGTGCTGATCTAAGCAAAAAATGTGCAAAACCTTGATTGCATTCTTGCCCTTAGTGAAGTAAGTAGGAGGTCACTTTTAAGCAGCCAGGAAAGGAAAGGGGAAAGCCTTTCAGGTGTCTGCTTGTGCTTGTGTTTATTTGGGTGCATTACCAGTCATAATATTAGTTTTAAAGGTATTTTACCTTTTAAAAAACAGATCTCAACAGGAATGTGTTAAATTGATTTTGATTCTGGGTATTTGGCTACTGGTTTAGACTTTGATTCCAAGCAATGCTGTGTGATATCCCTGTTGTTTGATGTGATATATCGGCATCACATACATATCTTAAACTCTTGCTCAAAGGATGAAAAATCATAAAACAATGAAATCATGGAACCATACTTTTCATATACTGCAGCTCAAGTGCTCTGAGATTTTATAATAATTACATCTGGAAAAGTAATGACAAAATTATTGATCTCTTCGGTTAAACAACTGTGTGGAAAGCAACTGGCCCAGTTCATATGTACTCCCTCCCCCGGCTGAGTGTAATCAGGTGGTGTATTGCCCCAGCTCTGGCCCTGTCTGTCATTTTGCCTGGAGGGAGTTCATCGGGAGGATGGGGCACATTGGAGTTAGAGAGTGAAGCTGCCTCAGACATGGGATTAGTAAGGGATTCCTTTATTGGATTTAGGGCTCCAGTGTGCTGAAAGCCTTGTGGACCTTTCCCTCACAGCTCATTTGTACTTGGCTCACTGTGCATGCACACATGGGGGCGTACACTATTTCTCCATATGTGCAAACTGTAGAATTTTCCACACTACTCTTCAGCAACACTGTGAAGCTTTTGTGTAACCATGTGCATAGACCTTGGTGCTATTCATCTAGATGTCAAGCACATTGCTGATCTGAGAGTGGAACATTAGGAAGTGTTTTTTAGTTTTCCACTAAAGTCCCTATTAAAGACCGTTATCTGATTGTGTGACATTGTAGCAGCTCTTTAAGCTTATCTCTGTTTCCCACATATTCAAATGACCAAGGTCTGTTTCCTGCCTGCAGCATAACTCAAGTAAGACTCTTGTGGATGTTTTATCTGAGAGATAGTAGGCCCTGTGCCAGCAACGATGTTGACCCCTGATTCTGACAGCCTAAGACTGCACCTCTTCAAAAGTTGTAGTAGCACAAAATGTAAGGTTTTTGAAACTTGTTACGTCGCTGTCTGAGCTTGCAAGCAGAACTTTTCACACACCCACATATAACTTGTAATAGTGCTAGAGGCACATATGTTGTGCAACATTGGGCTTACAAATATTGCTGATTAAAAAAAATGAAAAGTAAGATAAAAGTTATGGAAACCTTTGAAATTCCCATGAAAGGTGAATCATCAGGCTGTTGGGGTGTCCTTAAGGTAAAATGGTGATTCATTCTCCTGCACACAAGGCTTTGGAAATGCCTTTGTAAAGAAATTACTACTATGTTAATCACATTTGGCTTTCCCATTTAAAATGATTACGCACTGATCCAGAATGTGTAGCATTTAGCTGAAAAAGTACTAAGAATAATGCAAAGAATTCTTACAGAGCAGTCTGATGCTGGTGCAGAGACATGCAGTGTTCATCCAAAGCGTCTCACTGATGATTTCTCCAGTCAGTCTGACAGCTCATACACTGAGAAAGTGCTTTACCCTCTGCCTCAGACAAAATATCTATATGAAAAAAACAGCACTTTGAGTGCATGACACACAGATGTGTACTTCAGCTTGTAATAAAAGACTTTGGAACTCAACACATGCACTTATACTTCACTTACAATACAAAAAATCTTCAGTTGCTTCTTATTAATGACAAAGTCATAAGTAGCTTTTATCTAGCATTTTATATCACATTATTAACTACATTGGACAGTCTTCCTATTTACTTATCTATCCATCCATTATCTTCCACTTTATCCTCTATTAGGGTCGTGGGCGGGTTCCCTATGCCCATCCAGGGGAGAACGTTTCGGGCGCTGGGCAGATACACCCAGGACAGGGCGCCAATCTATCGCTGGGCACACACTTACTCACTCACTTACTCACTCACACAGACATGCACACAAACACACTCAATATGGGGCAATTTGGAGAACTCAATTGACTTGATCCATGTTTTTGGACTGTGGGAGGAAACCGGAGAAACTGGAGGAAACCCACATGGACACGGGTATAACATGAAAACTCCACCCAGATGGGGATTCTAACCAGGAATCCATAGTGCTGAGAGGCGAACGTGCTAGCCACTAAGCCACCGTGCCGCCCTCTCTTTACTTATTAAAAGTAAAATCCCAAGAGACCATGCGAGCTCTGAGAGAGTTTTAGCATATCATTCTTGTTTTGAATTTGATGTCATATGTACAGTTGATTATGAATGATAAATCGGTCAATTTCTGAAGACAGAGCAGTAGAATCGTGTCTGCAATATAAAATATAACCACATGTTCTAATTACTGGCTAATCTATGGTAAGATATGTGTTACTGAAGATGTATTACTTTTACAGTACAGCATTTAGCAAAATCAGAGTGCCTTCCACACGTTGAATTACACAGTACATGCAGATCAGAATTAAGAACCTTTGTTAATAGGACCAGTGTCAATAGATTGGATATAGAAATATCAACCTCATTTTTACATTTCTATTTATTAATATTCAAAAAAATATCACATTTTAAGAATCAGAATAAATAGGTTAAAATAACACTTAGCACCAGAGTGCTATGCTGCTTTTAAACGATTATGTGATATTGCTTTTTATCAGCAACCTGTGATGCTGCTCTTAACACTTTTAGCGCTGGTGCAGTAAGCACAAAATAAGTTTAAAGGTAGTCAGGAGTAGGAAACTAAACCTGATTGATTTAGAAAGAGATAATTTACAACAAGCATTAAGTTTCCTTTAGGAGAGGTAATCCAGTTTAGGGAATGCTTTGTATAATGGACTTTTACTTTTAACATAGAAAAACTATTTCCATTTTCACCCTTGCTAATTTAATTGCCTTGAACAAGACTGTCAGCAGCATGATCAGTCATAGTTACTTATGTACACTGTTAGGACAAAAGTATTGAGCGACACCTCTTAATCACTTACTTACTTTTTATTAAATTGCATCTCTGTAGGTACATTTATATTTAGTCATTTAGCAGACGCTTCTTTCCAAAGTGACATACAAATGAAAAAAAAACAGTAGTAGTTAAAAAGAAGCCAGTTTCACTGTAGTATATTAAATTGCAATCATATTCTAATCCGGATTCAATGCATAGGCTTAACAATTTTTTAGTTTAGATTTTTTTTACAGCAAGTGTTTCTGGAAAAGATGTGTTTTCAGTTGCTTTTGAAGATGCCTAGCTGTTTCTGCATTACGGACAGAGTAGGGAAAATCATTCCACCATTTAGCAGTGGTAAACAATAGATATGACTTTATATGTGTATAAAATCAAGTACCTGGCCATGCGTTTTGTATAATTTTATTTCTACGAGTTTGGAAAATGCTTCTTTTTTTTTTACACGCACCAAGAGCTTGTAAAAAGCCTTCCCAGAAGAGTAGACACTCCTAATGATGGATAAAAGCTCTTGTTAATTTAATGTTTTAATGTAGGCATCCCAATACTTTTGCTCCTGTTCATATAACCCCCTGATGCTGAGTAGTGGTTTCTCCAGTAGTTCTGTCCCAACAATTGGTATAGGTATCAATCTTATCCAGAGTTTTGCATTTTTGCATCAAAGTCTACAGAATCTTAATCACTATGCCTAATGATGCAAATTATTAGGAATATAAATAATAAACATTTCTGCATAATGTTTTGTTACTGGCTTCTTATCATAAATGACTTTATGATCTAGTTTCATATGTAGCTGTTTATGTATTTTAGGCTGGTATTTGCTGCCATACTGTTAGATCACTATTTTCATATTGCAGTTGCTACCAACATTCAGTTCATTTTGTGACAGGATAATCATTTTCATTATTACAGCTGAGTGCTGTGCTGTTCTACTGTAGAATTTTTCATTGTTGATCATCATATGAGGACTTTTAGTTTTGAATGTAATAGTTAATCACATCTCTGTCTTAAACTCTTGTCTATGTACGTTTGGAATTCATCTCTATTGTCTTAAGCCTACTCAATCACCGCTTACTTTTTGAATGTGATGGCTTTGCACTATGTAAAGTATATGATGAAGAGTGTTAGCAGGTCAGAAAGGCGTTATTGATGACAGCCTGGTAAAGAAAGGTTTACTTCTTTGCTAAAGCCATCTGCAAGAATCGCATCTGTCTTCATTCAGTACTTAATGAATTGACCTCTGTCTGTTAGAGAGACTTTTCACTGGGAGGAGTTAAAGAGCCTACATGGACATTTAGAAAGTGAGTGGCTGTGTTGGTAAATGAGTAATTCAGGGAAGTGGCCTTGTGCCTGATCTTTGACAAACAATCGAGATTCACTTGCTCAATGGAAAATGTGTCCATTTGCATGTTAGGTGGCTGGTTCCTATCCCATACCTTTCATCGCTCAGCCTTCACGTATGTCATCAGCAATAATCTTTAACAAAATAGAGTTGTTTGTCTCCTATATGAGTGATCAGGATTTGTCTTCCAAAATACTTAATTTTTAGGTACAATAGACGTGTGTAATGTAGACTACACTGTAGCTATTTTTTTTTTTCTGGAAAGCAACTGACCTCTATCAGTGTAAACTGATACAAAGATCCATACAGAAAAATATTAAATCAGTCATTGTTGTATATAGTTTAAAATTGTTTGATTTTGAATTTGATTTAAGGGAATGCCGGTTTCTATACAGGTTTCATCAATTCTACATAGATGATCTTAATGCAACAAACACTGAATGTTTCCTGTGTCTGTGCACACATGAACTAAGGCCCCTGACCTTGAAACATTCAGGGCCACTACAAATATTCACAAACAGCCTCTACGAGAACTCTGCCTAAGCCTTTATTTGACTTGTGTTTTATTGAGCTGGGCAAAGTACACAAAAATGTGAATTGTGCGCGTGCTCATGTTTTCCCACTAGATTTCTCCCCCTTGAGAATGGGACCACAGCACCAGCACATAGGTGGGGTGGAATTCTGGGTTCAGCTGTGACTCGAATTTTGTGGACTACAATTTCCACATCTGTCTCACATAGCTAACTGCAAATTTGTCATGTGCAAGAAGTTATTGCCAACAGATTTTCATTTGGAGATTTTGTATCCACAGTGTTCTGAGTAACTCTGAGCTGTAGTGTTTGGATTATTTACTCACTGTTTTTTTAACAAGGAATAATCTGACCTAAAACTAATGATTTGGCAAGAATATTGAATCGAAAGTACAATGTTTGAAACTGTTAACCAGATGGATGACATCATACAACATATGTATTTTTTTTACTGTTTATCTGAAGAAATGGTAATGCACAGCTTGGATTGGCTCAATTTGAAGCAGTTGTCTTTAAGAAAAAAAATCTGTTTTCTAAATGAGTTTTCCGCCATTATTATATTTGTTAGGTCAGACACTGATGTTGGACGAAAAGGCCTTTCTTGCAGTCTCCACACTAATTTATCCCAGGCAGTCACATTTTTCTACAACAAACTTGCTCATTCATGCCTTTGTGGACCTTGCTTTGTGTACAACGTGATTTGCTATTTCATAGAATGCCTCTCTGCTGCTCCAGAGACCAGTGGCTTCGTGCCTTATACCACTGCATACACACTTTTGCATTGCACTTGATGTAAGGCATGGATGCAGCTGTCCCATCACGGAAATCCATTTCATGATGCTCTATACACCATTCATGAGCTAATCTAAAGGCCACATAAAGTTTGGAGGACTGTAGTGATTGACTCTGCAGAAGATGCGACCTCTGATCAACTGTAATTTTACATGATTTTACACTTGTGTGGCTGAGTTCCAAATTGCTTCCTCTTGTTGACTGGAATAGTTAGAGAAAAAATTTCACAACTGGACTAATTGCACAGGTGGCATCCTATCATTCTACCACACGAATTTACCAGGTTCTCAAGAGAAATCTATCTTTTACAAATGAACAGCTGAATTTAATAAATTGGATAGGTGAGTGAATACTTTTGGAAAAATGGTGTATATAATGGTATAAATTAACAATTATCATAAAGCACCCAACTATATCCAGCGCATCCTCCATAACTGTATCCATTCCTCTAAATTTGGAAGTATGTCAGTGGGAATTTACATATTTTAAGTCAAAGGAGCATATCACAGCAGGGCTCTATATTCCAAGTAATCTGTAGGTACTTTAGCATTAGATTAAAATTGAATGAATCCTAAATTACATGCACAGGGGACTTAAAGCAGGGAGTGAAAAGGGCATTACAGAAAGTGGGGTTTACAAAACTGAACGCTAAAGTTGTCTAGATCAAAGAGAGATTGAGTCCATACCTTATTTAATATCAGGAAGGGCTGTAACATACTAGTGGCCATGTAAAGTGTGAGCATGTTTAACAAAGCGGGGAATGAAAAAGACATAATTTACCTTGATGTCATTATTAGTAAAAGTTAATATTGGACTGATTTTAGGGTGATGTTTTTTTAATTAATTAATGGTCATTTATTTAAGTGGTATTGAGTAATACTAATTTGATACTGGCATCCTAACAGTGAAGGAGTCATTTTTGAATGCTTATCTTGCCAAGTTATGTGAAATGTCAAAGGCATAATAGCAGCAGTGTCCCTTGTTTAGTCAACATCACGCACATTCACGACACAATGTACGTCAGTGGCACAGAAAGAAAAAAGTCAGACCTGCTCCATATTTAATCCACATTCAGCCCTGTTAAATAAACTAAAGTCCACTTTTCAATATTAATTTAATATTAATATTAATTAAGTAATTTTTATTTTTAGATGGATTTTTATTTTAACTATTGATTCATCACATCATATTATTTTCATCATCATACCAATAAGTGGAGACTATTTTACAGACACTTGGTCCATGGAAACAGTAAACCACTTTGCCAGGCAGCATGCATTTACACATTAGGTGCTGTAATGCTGAAATAACACCGGGCCATTCAACAAAGAGTGGCTTGAAGAAGTTTATATAGATGAAGCTCTTTGTGAAGATTTGGATTAGACCCAGAAATGCCTACAGCCTAAAGAGGTTTTATACAAAACACCCTCTCCTCCCTATTAAGTGCAATACAAAGTGAGCTATCTGAGCTATGTGCTAAAATACCTGCACTTTATGTCTCAAATGCACCCTCACCAGGTCACCTTTTTAATCAAGTTTAATCAAGATACAGGTTAACACAGCTGCTACAGACACACACAGATTTGCATGTGTGTGTGCCAAAACCTCAAAACAAGATTATTTATAAACCTATTATAAACTTGTGATTGGATGTCTATTGCAGGATGGGTGTTCATGTTATTTTTAAAGTATAAATTTTAAACCTTTTTTTCATATTTTTTTTTTTTAGCAGCCAATTATGAATTGTTACTACGTACATAGGTTTTTATTTCCATACTGTTAAACAGAAAAACATTGTTATCAAAGGACTTTTTTGAGCATTTGGGTAAAGGTGCAATACCAGCTGAAGGCGATTCAGAAGATGATCCATCAGATTCTAGTAGGATTTGCTGGTCTCTCTAAAGATATACTGTTTGGCCAATTGTCTGTAAACACATCTGTGATTAAAATAAGCAGTTATCTTCTTCTTTTAATTTTCTGCTTCTACTCTTCTGAGAAGGACTTTCAATTGGATTCAGATATGCAAATCTGTAATTAATTATTACTAAGATTTTACTTTAACCTTTAAATACCTGTTCAAATCCCTTTAGCCCACCACTCTACGTCCACTCTCACACTGTTCTGCTAAAGATGATCTAATCAATCACCGTATACTGTTAGAAACTGGAAAACCCTGCTTTAAAACTGTAAGAGTTGTTAATGACGTAAATTTAAAGGAGAAACAGGTAGTTGTTTGGGGCTTATGATTTGTTATAGGGGGAAACAAATATATCCATGACAGAGTACTTAAAAGAACAGTATATCAAGATGACCGACGTCTACTCAAGCAATGTAAATATTTGAGCCAGCTTTAAGACAGCAGTGACATATTTTGTGTGTTACACATCTTTACTAGAGGTGATGTATTGTGAAAAAACAGTGTTTTGGACTTATTAACTTATAGAGCCTCACAGGAAAGTTGATATTGATGAAGCACTTTGTTCACTGAGGTTTTATGCTGAGTTAAAAAAAAAGTTGTTATCATGACTTGAATATAAAAGCAATAGCTTAAAAGTAGCTCATTCTTAAACATCACTGAATATAATGCTGATGTAATGTCATTACTGTAGCTCATTAACGGTTTTAAATGAAAGAAAGGAGTCTCAGCATTTAAACTGTTGTCTTTTAATTTACACACAAATAAAGTCTATTAAAGCTTTAGCAATACCATAAGCAAATATATGTGCAAGTATTATTATTATTATTATTATTTACATTTTAGGATCAAATTTATGTGGGCATCCTACTTAAAGCTGCTGAACTTTCAAAACCACAGACTTTAATATAGAGTTCCACCCACTTTTGAATGGCTTTTCCAAGAGATTTTGTAGTTTGTCCCATAATTTGTACCAATGTGGAAAATATTTACAAATAATAACTTTGACTTTAACAATTCTAATGTTTATATTTGTCATATGTTTTTTTAAACTTATTTTAATGAATACCACATGATGATCTGCTATAATTTTGAATTCCTGTCTTATTTCATTCACTGGACAACTTTCTTCGAATGGAAGCATAAATTAGGCCTAAGCTCATAAAATGATCAGTGGTGTGAAAAGGCTTGTGTTTCATAGCTGACATAAAAGCATGCTGGGAATTTTTGCACTGGCTCAGAGTGCACAGCAGCTGGGGGAGCACTGTGTGCGGACAGAGAACACCAGCGTTAAGGCACCTGTCTCTGTGAAAGACCCTCTTTTGACCATAACAGGTGTTGGTAAAAAAGCTAAGCCCTTTTTAAAGAGTAAAGTCTATTCACTATTATTGCTGGCTCATCCGGTTAAGATCACTGGTTCTCCTTCTGAGCATAAAGAACGTTTATGGAGGCTTCCTTCCTGTCCAAGACAAGACACCCTTTCTGCTTGTCGAGGTGGTCCTGTTTGTAGCCTTATCAAAGCCGACAGCATGCACATTGCATCTCTTCAACTGACACAGCCAGACCATTGATCCAGCCAGGGGCCTTTTGACTTCAAGTGAACCCTTCCTGTTTCAGTTAACTCATTAGCTGTTGAATTTCCTGCTTTCCCACATGAGTCCTATGCTGCCTTTGTATTGCAGTCAGTGTTTGTTTTCTTATATGTGAACTTTAATCAGACATTTATATTCCTTTATCTGTTCAAAAGTCATGGTTCAGGTGAAATTATATAGAAATGTAATTAAAGATAGATGACAACACATCTGAAGTTCTCCATTATATCTCCACAGAAATATAATTCCAGATTTATTAAAAGATTGTTGAACAAATAAAAACATAGGGAACTGGTTTTACTAAGAACTCTTGTGTATTACCTGCTGAGGTGACTCAGATTGACTAAATAAAGACTTGATAAGGGTTTCTCCCAAGCCTGTCTATCTCAAACACAGACAAACACACGTACTTTTTTGCCCTTCTCTCTCTTACACAAAGAGCCTCACCTTCCCTGGTTACCATGGCCACTAAAGTGGTGGTTGCAGCCAATCAGTGGCAGGGCTGAGGAAGTATACACATGCGCAGAGATGAAGGCGTGTGCTGACAAATAAATGATGAACATCGTCTTTCCTACTCTCCGCCTCTGATCTATGGGTTTTTAGTCGAGCCCAGAGAATCCGATTACGTAACCTTCTCTGAAGCGGGTGAAAGATATAGATCACGTGCTCCTCCACCCAGTCACTTTGAAGTGACTCTAAAGAAAGTGACGCAAGCTTTCAAAACCTGTGGATTTCACTGGATGGTTACAACAGAGACTTTATCAGCGGCAGACGGGAGGGAATTTTCATCGAACCATTGTCTCAGGACGGTGGAGGTGACTCATGGTTTAGGTGCATATTTGTGTTTCTGTGTTGTCCACCAGCCCCTGTGACTAATCCATCAGTTACGCAGCCAATAATATCCACAATAAAATCATGAACTTCCTCTTAAATCTGACACTTTATCTTCTATCACGCTAACTCACGGGCTGAAACATTTAAAGGGTGTGGTTTTTCTTCCTCCACCTTAGTAATTAAAAAAAGCTTCTACCTGGCACCTAAATGAGCAATTATTCATGAACTAACATGAGTCAAAATAAGCAAAGGAGAATTGAACTTTCATCAGACCTAACCTTAATTTCTTTACTAAATATAGGGGGAATAATGTTCTTATAGGCGGCACGGTGGCTTAGTGGTTAGCATGTTCGCACTAGAGATTCCCGGTTTGAATCCCCATCTGGGTGGAGTTTCCATGTTCTCCCCGTGTCCGCGTGGGTTTCCTTCGGGTTCTCCGGTTTCCTCCCACAGTCCAAAAACATGGATCAAGTCAATTGAGCTCTCCAAATTGCCCCATATAGCGTGTGTATGTGTGCGTGTCTTTGTGAGTGAGTGTGTGCCCAGCGATGGATTGGCGCCCTGTCCTGGGTGTGTCTGCCCAGCGCTCGAAACGTTCTCCCTTGGATGGGCATGGGGAACCCCCCTGCGACCATAAAAGAGGATAAAGCGGAAGATAATGGATGGATGGATAATGTTCTTATATATTTTGTCAGTGAATTGTTCTGGTTTGCTTTGTCTGACAACAACAGGGAACATTGAACTATACAGTAATTCATAAACTCACCAACAGAAATCTTCTGAAGCTCACCCCCCACAAAAATGTTCTGATAGGTCAACTTCTTCTGAATGTTAACATATAATTACAAATCCATCCACAGCAGGGTTTTTTGTAATGTGGATAGGACCAGAGGACCCAGAGGAAACCCACGTGGACATGGGAAGAACATGGAAACTCCACTGGTGGAGGAGATTAGTATCCAAACCTGGATCCCCAGTGCTGTGCGGCAAACATGCTCACTACTAAGCCACCATGCCTCCCTACAGTGACAAATAGCACAAAATTCTGGAGTGCATTGCCATTATCAAACAGACTGTAATTTTACTTCCCCTTTTCTGCACATGCTACCATGTATTCCTTGGTCAGGTCACACAACGACAGCTAACCTAAACTCATATAGGTAAAAGTTAGTCCATGTAACAGAAACAAAAAAGACAGAAAAACACAGCAATGCAAAACTTTTCATATCAAAGTCATCCAAAAGTCATGCAGATTGTAAGTTAATGTTTGTAAATGTTGTGTAGCTTGAAAAATACACTAACTGATGGCAAAATGACAGATGCTGGCTAAGCAAAAGCCACACAGCTTGTAGGACATTATTGTCAAAGGGGATTTATCAGACTTCCCCACCTGCCATCATGAAGAGAAGCACTGTACATACAGTAGGTAACATAAACCCAGACTCCTTCATCCCCCACACAGCCATTTGGGTTTGTGGATTAGCTACATGTACATGTGTTGTGGTCATCGTGTAGAGATGTTTTGTTAGCTTGTTGAGGTAAAAATGAATGTTATTAGTTACTTTTAATAGTCATTGCCTCTGTTTTCATTTGTATGGTTTTAATCTCATTATAAAATTGTGTTTTACACAACAGTATAGCTTTTTTCTCATCCTTTGAGTGGTGTTATTTAGGAGCCTCTTAATAGACATTTTATTTGTCACAAATAGTATCCAGGAAAGAACTGTCGAAGGGCAAGTGTAAATTAAAGCAATAAGTTGCGAGCGGGTGTGCATTATTTTGAATAAATGCATGAATAAATGTCATCTGTAATATCTCTTTCCCCTGATTTATTCACAATAACTTACGACCCAGAATGCCTTTTAGCTTTAATAAAACGGTTACGTTTAATTTATTTGTGTTCATTAAAAACAAAATGATTAATAAACTGGTCTTTCGCGACGTGATCTAGTCTGGTTTTTAAAGTAAACATCGATTGCTGAGTAACAGGATACCGGCGTTCACCGGGAATCTGCTCGCTATTTTATATTAATCTTGATTTCCATTTATGGTATATGATTTAAAACTCCAGTTACAGTTTTTCAAAACAAATATATAATGTGTATAAACTGATATAATGTATATACATTTTAAATTTGACATTTTGTATATTTCAATAGATTCATGTTCTTGTTTCACATTCAATTGATTCACTTGTGTGGCACAGTAGCACAAAAATGATCACTGCTCCCTCACAGACAGATGAATATTCAGGTCCCACATGTTCACGGGGAAAAGATGGAAACTCCACCCAGATCGGGATTCAAACTTTTGTCCCCAGCGCCAATAGGCAAACATGAGGCAGGAAATTATTGTACACATACATAATCTGACAAACCCTACACAATTCAATTAAAATGTCTTGGTATATTTTGCTTTAGTGTGCTTTAGTTTAATACAACATTTTAAATATTCCCTTTAAACAGACAAAAGAGACTAGACTTGTCAGAAAGTTGTTGATCATCTTGAAAGCCTGTTCTTAGGTACACTGCTCTTAATCAGTCTCTACCCCACTGAGATCAGAAATGCCTGATGCTTTTCATTTAGTATACAGAATGCATACCGCATACCACCCATATAGCCTTTAATCACAATTTGTTTCAGATATCGACATTTGGAAACAATCATGAAAGCCCTCAATAGTGAACAAACAGAAGTGCGAGCGAGAGTGATGTCAGCATGAATTTGTTTCCATGCAGGCTTTTCTTCATCTTGCAGGGAGTTTCATCAAGCTTTCTGTAGATACAGCTTGAGTTCAGATCTGTTCCACATTTGAATAGTTGGTCTGCTGTAGCACATAAAATGCACACAATACTCTAGAGCTATTGCCTGAAGGGGGGCTTTTTGGCAGCTTTTCATATGTGTTCAAGCTTTAAAAACAGACATGAAAGCCGTTGAGTGAGGGGGTTAAACTGTAAAAAGTGATGTGGGGGCTAGTGTTCGTATCTGAATTACATAAGAGTCTTTTTTTGGCTGCATTTAAATGACATACACGGCTAGTTTGCCATTGCACTATGCACAGTCTTGAAATAGCCCAGCTTCCTTCTCTCGAAAAAGTAGTCCACAGTCTTCAAGATCCACAGGATATCCTGCTTTTGAGTACTGCATCTTAGAGCAGTGCTTGTAAAAACAACTTTAATAGCCACAGTGTTAGATTTCAGCCTCTTTACACTCATGAGAACCCTCACTGAAATTGTGCATCCTGTAGGCTGAATCTTCTTGTTTTGTATTTTGAGAGGAAATCATCATTTTCATATGGACCATGTCACTTCTATTACTCACAGCAATACTCTTTTCAGTTCTGACACTCTCCCGCATCACTGGTGAATTGCCCCTTCTCACAGCTTTTCCCTACACTATCCACACATGTGCCCTGACTGCTCATAAAGCTAAACTTGGATATGTCAGGAGTAATTAAATGAGAAAAATATGCCCGTGGCAAAAAATGAGCTTTTCTTTAGTTTTGCATGTCATCATGAGTCAGCTCACATGTGGAAAGCAAACTGGTAAAAAATCTAAGGATAAAGGGTGAGAAGAAAGAAATAAGGAGGAAAAGGTGGGCAGAAAAGCAGAAGCTGTGAGGATTCACAATTGTCATCACCTTGTGGGAGCATTTTACACCTCCACAGAAAACAGCATTTACGGAACACATGCCCCCGTTAACGAAATACTTCATTTACTTCAGATCACATGTTTTCTTTGAGGTTCCTCCACTTAATAGACCTTGGCTGTCTTGGGTTTAAATTCTGACGTTCATGCCAGAAAGTGTACTGGAGATTTTAGTCTTTAAAGCCAGCCTCACTCTTAAAAGGAAGATCAGTTTATCCAATGCAACAGCTTTTGAAGTAGAATTGATTCATTTTCCAATTAACTTTAATAATTTATTATTATTTCTGACCTAGAAAATTTATTTCAGCCACTCGAAAGTTATATTGAATTGATTTAAAAATGCCTATAAGTGAAATGTAATATATAATGCAGAAAATGAAACCTGACAAGATATGTTATAGTGATTTTATCATAAAAAAGACTATTTAAAATCTTAAACATGTATCTAAATGCTTTTGAAGTTTCTTGAAACGCTGACTGTACGCTTGCAACCTGCTGGCATTTTTCATAATCCCCTTATGGCTTTTTGCTAATATAAAAATGGCCACAAAAGCAACTAGATGATATATATATACAACTGTTTGATTTATCAAGGTATTTATTTAAAAATTTGTTTATACCAATAAACTGTAAACTACTGTTGCATGACACAGTGTAGTCTGTTATTACTGGAGCAGAGACCAGGCTCTTAAAAGAAAAGGCAAGTGACACACTAATAGGTTTATTGCACGTGATGCAAAAAATACACCCATTAATTATGTACTTACGATAGAGTAGACACATTGACGCGCCCTAAATCAAGCTGTAAGGTGCGTGGTTGATGACACGCAAGAAATCGCTAAAGTAAAACTCCTTGAGCCACTTCTTGGTGACTTCCTCATGGTAAGTATGTTGAATATGTGCAACATTATGGATTTATGTAGAGAACATACACAGACTTTTGGCTTTATACTTTTTTTGCAAAATGTGCAACTTTAGACCTTAAAGTAAGTATTTTTACTGTAACATCAGAAACTATTTGTATGTTTTTTAGATGATTCAGAACAGCGAAGTATCACCTAAAAACATCTGGTCTGCATCCCTAATGCTAAAGAAAGTTGACATTTAAAAAAAAATGTGATATTTTACTAACCTTTAACCGGTAACATGAAGGAATCGTGTAATTGTGAATATTAGCTCACAGATGGCTTGCTTTCCTAAATGTCAGCACACATAGTGCTTGGAGGAGTGCAAGTTACTACAGAATATGGCGTAATTGTGAACTCATCTGACCCACGGTAACACTCATGTCAAAGTGAGAGATGGAGCCACCTTTGAATTCCAAGTGGTGTGCACATTGTGACATTGCACATCACTGTGTTTTGACAGGAACTTGCACTTGTTTAGAGAGTCACAAAGCCACTATCACCTCCCCAGCATGATTCCTAGTAGCTGTGGAATCCGTGCACTGATCTTTCCTCAATGACGTTAGTATCCTTCTCATTATAAAACTATGATGTAATCGATTTGGCAACACTGCTTATATGCCTTATTCAAAGGTGTTTAAATAAGTAAATAAACAAATTAATTAATTAAATGAATTACTGGGCAACAAAATGACGTCGTGTTTAGCACGTACACCTCTCAGCATTGAAGATCCAGTTTACATGTTCTCCATGTGTGCACGTGGGTTTTCTCCAGGTTATTCAGTTGTCAGCACATTTAAAAGTAATGGGCAACATAAACCCACTAGCATGCAAACACACTTTAGACATGCAGCCATAGTTTAGGGAAGATCATTTTCCACTTTTAGCAGAGCTGACTTTGGAGGAATTCCTATGGCCTTAATGAGTACTGACCTAATTTAAAATAATTACCATTTAAATGATTGAAATTCATGAACTATCTTTCAAATCTTAAAATTTGTTTAGGGAAGTGAATAAAAAATAACAAATAGGTCAATAAGCACATTTTTCTAAATTCATGTTCTTCACTAAGTTTGATTGCCAGATCACGGACCTAGCCATGCTTTTTGAACAACACATGCAGTTTTGTAGGAACGAATTGGTGAAGTTTTTTCTGTTTTAGCATGACATGAAGTAATAAAAATGTGGACATTTTTAACATCCATCCTAAAATTCTATAGTGGGGTTAATTTTAACAACGCTGCACCTTAAGACCAAAACAAATTTTTTTTTGCTTGTTTTTGTTTACTTTATGCCCAGAGGTTATTATTGTACCATAAAAGTAGCATTCGGTTTAGCACAAAGTGAAAAGAAGATACAGCAGTAATTAAACTAGGTTAAGGCACCAGTAGATACACATATTTTATATAAATAATTTTACAAGTGTGCAGTCAAAAAAGAGGTGCTTAATAAGATAAAAGCCTGATGCTCTGAAAAAAAGCCAGAGTTTAAGTAATTGGAACAGAAACTGCATTAAGGTTTTGTTTGTATGTGAAAGTTAATCCAGCTCTTAGCCAGCAAATGAAAATGAATAGCATGAATCATAAATCTTTTGGCAGAGTCTGAAAAGCTTTATAATCAAGATACTATTTGCTTTCTGACATGTAGATCAGTGGACCCTGTATTTCAGTAACAGTTGCCATTTGATGACTCAATGTCCTCAATTAACTTGCAATCCACTCCTTGAAATAACTGTGTGCTGTGCAATTAGCTAAAGTATGTCAGCAAGAACAAACAAACACAATTCCAACAAAAAGTTTGCTGTTTGCCAAGGGTTCTTTTCTTTTGTACGCTTGTATATGACTGGCCACTTCCCTGCTACCCTTGTCTGTCAAAAGCACTATAGTGAGTCCAAGAGCAGTGTTGTGACTGCTGTCTACATCTATCGCTGCAAAGAAGTGGATGATTCGCTAATGTTTGCTTCAGAGTACAACAAAGGGTTTTAAGGGTGACGTTTGATAGGGGGCCTGATAGGGGGTGTCATACCAATTCTCCAGCTTTTGAAGTTCTCTTAACGGTATGATATTGTTATTAATACTAAAGTTGAGAAATATTTTAGCTCAGTGCATTACTACTAGTAAGTTAAAATACTTTTATTTTTCATAGCTTTAATTTATTTATTTAAATTTTTTGCACTATGGTTTTGCTTTTGTCTTTTAAGAGTATTGTTACCCTGTCAGTGTTCCCCGCTGTCCTAGCTCTCAGCGGGTTCTCTGTGCATGTAAGCAGCTGTCATGCCTGTCTGCATATTAGAGAAGATCAGCAGGGCATCTGAAAATTTAATGTAGCCGCAAGAAAAAACACGCTATGTTATTTCATGGTGTGCCCCATGTGAGCAGATTCGATTGCGCAAGCTAATCTTCAACATTTGGTTCAAGTAATTACTTAAAATTTAGAATAATGTGTTCTTAAGGGTCAAGCAGCTTAAACACTGTTAGCTGAAGTGGTCTTTGTACAAGGTGAAGTAAAACAATTAGAAAAAGTACAACTAGCTATTTATAATTGCAAAAAGTACTTTCAAAGGGAAGGGGGTGCTTGTCAGTCTTTGTTGCCTCTTATTCTAATCTTACTTCATGGTCTAAACAAGGATTAGGCTGAGCTCGTTATTGCCAGGGTCTTGAGCAGCTGAATGGTAGCTCCAGGTCTTTTCTTATTTCCATTGGAAGTAATGGGTTTGACAGCTCCTGACCCACCTCTGTGTGCTCATTTCTGAGTCATCTATTAAGTCTGAAGATGAACTGGCACTTGTTTTTCAAACCATCTAATGTTCTCTTGCCTTTCCTGTATGGGTCTACATCAGCAGGGGCCTTCGCCTGGCCTGTAAATCACAATCTCATCTGAAGAGGATGTGCCTGAATGAAGCGAGTCAGCTGAAGCGGCAATAAACTATCGTATTCACCAGCATCGTTGTAATTCTGTTGAGCAAGCGAGTCTCTGCTGAGCAATGGATTGGCCTTTTCGAGGCACTATTGTGAGTATTAATTGCTTGCCCAGTGGCCAGCTGACACAGTAACCCCAATAGACCAAAATGAGGGCATGTAACAGGCTTTTATCATTAGAAACATACAAGTTTGTGTTTACATGTTTACGATCTGTTGTGACGATTGTCATGTTTGGCACATCTAAAATTACTCTTTAATTTCATTAGTTCAATATTAAAACTTCAACATATAAATAAAAAACAGACTTTGGTACTTGATTTTTTTGGACTTCGTGGTATAATAGCATTCATTTAATCCCTTTGCTGTGTCTCTTTTTTATGGTTAGCCTTTTCCTCATATTATCACGTTGTTGCATCATACTTGCACATGAAAGCTGTTTTCTACCTACTTTTTCTATTTAGTGTCTTGGGCAGTATCTGTATCTTTCTCTCTGTATTGTGTGAATGAATTTCATGAGCAGGCTCTGATCCCATGCTTCGAACAGATGTACACTAATACATACACGTGTAACGTTACTAATACCTCTATTATTTAATGTGTATATTTTAAGGCGATACATGTGTTGTTTAAATGCAACATTGCAAGATAAGGCTCAGTAATGAGCTGTTCCCCCCAATAAAACAGACTCTATATCACACCATCACTCCCCTTTTTTCTTTCCAACACTGTCATAAAGTGCCAAGACTAAGAAAATCCCCCCCTTAATCCAGCCTGGTCCTCCCAATTAACAAACAAATAAGTAATCTGTATTCCCCCAGGGAAACAACACAAAGCCCAAACCCCAGGCTGCTTTATGCTGCTACAGGGCTTTTTGGCACTTATGTCCCATCTTCTTTCAGATACTACATTGTTACTGTTCTCTTATAATAATAGTAAAAACAAAAGCTTGGATTAGAGCAGAAATAAATTAACAAGTGCAATACTGTGTGAGATTCCAATAATAAAAGCTAAATGTTGGGAATTAAAAAAAAACATGTACATTAAATTAAACTGCTTAGATAATCTAGCCAGGTCTAATGCACACTTGATTAAACGTGAACAATGGGTATATTGGGTACAATGCTATTTGCTTAAGCACTCAACTTACATCTGAAGGTGTAGAATTTGTTCTGTGAATAATATGAATTTTTTGAGTTTCAACATGCTTGACCTTAAGAATAGTATTTTATGAGATGATAAAATTTGTTGTCAGCATTTTTTTGTAATAAACATTGGGAAATAAGCAATCATGTATGTTTTTTCTTTTGTTTACAGTGAGGGGGTCTTTAAGTGCCCGGAGGATCAGCTCCCTCTGGACTACGCCAAGGTAACACATTTCAACTTTGAGTTTTAGTCTTTATGCAGCATAAAGATTTAAACACAGATAATTTGTAACTTGAAATAAAACCTTGAAACTTTTTAGTTACTCCCTGATTTGGACAATAAAAATAAGAGTGGAAAGAGTGGGAGCAGAATGATAACTGTTTTGACACAGAAATAGCAGAGTACCATTATTAACATTAGTCTTTTTTTATGCCACCTTTTCCTCTTTTTGCACAAAAAACGGCAAGATATGTGATGTTCCGGCATTTCAAAACTCCCTTTTACACAGGAGTTAATCCAGTTGTGTGACTGCCCTAACATTGTCTTCAATGCAGAAAAAAACATGGCCCCTTCATTCTGTCGTTGTGCCAATAGGGCAACTACAAATACAGGTGTTGCAAAATATGGTAGAAAATATAAATGCAACCAGTCAGAGTCAGAGTGATTTTGTCTATTATTTCCAACCACAAGAAACTTTAATCAGCTCTTCTTTCAGAATAACTGTACCCTTGAAGATAATTATGGGTACCTTTAGACCTCATAGTTCTTAGAACTGTTGGAGAGCTATTATTTAGCTTACTATTTAACAATTTAGCTTCTGTGGGAAGCTTAAAACTTCAACTTAAGTTCTTTTTCTATAGATTGCAGCCAATGTAAGTGTACACTAAATGCTCCAGATGCGGATGTACAACAGTGTACAGTGCTCAGTGGTGTCTTTAAAATTAATGTAATGTAATGTACTAATAAAATTTAAACTGTTTATAATAGCTTAGCATTAAAATTGTTTACAAATCACAAAATAATGAACTGAACTCCAGGCTCCTGTCTATTTATTGTGTGGATGTCTTTGTGCTGAAGTGTCTACATACTTTTGACCATGTAGTCAATAGTCAATTGTTTGTACACTCATAGGGGAATCCTGAAAATGACTTCAACATACGCAAACATCTTATTAACATAATGTCAGATGTGGAGGAGGGCAGATGTAGGAAGAGGAGGTGTAAAGAGAAACTAAAGTAATGAATCATCACAATTATTCAAAATTTTGATTTGTGTCTGCTGAAACAAGATTGTCAGGCTCCTTGATGGCACGGCAAATGTCAATGTGCGGCACTAAAAATAAATACGTCAAGATGGATTCTGCTATTGATTTCAAGCTCGTTCTTTGTTTGTTTAACGGGATCATGAAGAAAACTGTAACAAGCTCTGAAATGGAGTTGCGGGGGAGTTTGTGGCAAGAGACAAAAATGAGTCAAATCTATTTCTGCAAGACTTTTCGTTAAAGCATATTTACTGTCACTTGCCCAAAAGTACTGTTTTTACCAAATCTATTTTTGAGGAAATTACAATGTGCATTTTAAGTTTTGGTGTCCTACACCCTTCAAAGGAAGAGCTTTTACCCAGACTCCTTTAATTAGAGTTTTGGCTTCGACTTCAGCTATGCCTTTAAAGCATTTAATCAGATTGGACCTGTGCTAGGGACAAGACCATCCATACAAGACCATCCATACATTGCCCAGCTCACAATTTATTGCTCACAATATTCCTAAAACAACTTTACAAACTATATATATATTTAGAGAGAGAGAGAGAGAGAGAGAGAGAGAGAGAGAGACCTCAAATACACTAAAGTTACACAGATTTGTATACAGTCAGATTCACTAGTGTACAGGGGCAGCTATGGTGTGCATTGCAGTTGATAACATTGTGTAAAATAATTCAGCTGTTAAAATTAAAACCAATGGAAAACACCAATTTTGATCTAAATAGCTACCTGGTTGTTAGGATGGCTGTCACTGTACTTTCATTTCATGGACATGGGTTCAGTAGGTGAAATTCTTCAGTTGGCTTCTGAAGTCTTAATCAGTAATCCATTAAACATGTATGTAAGCAGGTCACTGTGTCGACTCCCTTGCCTTGTCACAGGTTTCAGTGACGTGTGTGTGTTTGTGTTTGATTTTATAAAGTACTGTTTAAAAGTGTGGAATTATAAAAAATTAACATATGATGTGTTTCTAAATGAGGTATTTATTAATCATTAAGTCAACACATTAATCAAGGGCTTTTCATTTTACTGTTTTCTTTTAAAGATTTTATAAGTAATTAGTTGAGAATAAACTACAAGCAGTAATTTTAGTTTTTCCACTGATTAATAAGTTTAAACAGATGTTTAGGCACCAATGTCTGAATAGTTTTTGAAATATTTTTTTAGTGCATAAAGACATTTTAACTCCAACTTTACTGCAATAATGTTGCGATATGCGGTGTCTGAATCAGACTACAGTTTTGATTACATTTAAAAATAATTATGTTTTTACTTTGAAATTTGTCTCATTAATTTACATTAAGCTCTATTTCCTGTTTTTGTTTGTAAATGTAACACAGCCTCTGAACCCACCACCACTTAAAACTTGTTTTCCTGACTATTGCCAAGACAGTTAAAACCCCTATTGTTCCAGTTATCTATGAGGAAGCCCTTTTGAGGAACAGGTCAAAGTGAACTAGTCTGAAGGTAAAACTTGGATGCTTAAGCTTAAACAACCCAGAACTTCACATCAGGACCTTGTTAATATGCAGTCATTAATATAGCATAATTAAATTACAGCATTTGCTTTAGAAGATATTTGTTCTAAAGTATGACATCACACATGATATGGAACATGATCTGTTTAATGTTCATGGACATATTATATGACCCTTTTTTAACGCATAAGCATTCATTTATTTATTCATAGAATTGTTTATTTAGCATCCAATCAACTGTTTGTTTTTGTCTGAAATTGTTATTTTTAAGCAAAGCCCACAAAAATCTCACACAAATATTTTATATTCATTTTATTCAATAAAACTCAGTGTTATATATTGTATCAGATATGATTATCATATTAAACATTTAGCTTGAATGTGCCTCAGATTAAAGATCTGGTAAGACAGCAGGAATTGTACTCTTCATGAAACTTCATGTGTAAAGAAACACACATGCCTGTCTTGCATGTGATTCCTACAAACAGAAAAGCTGTAAAATGTGTGTGCGCACGTGTTTCTGGGAGTATAAATCCTCCCCCTATTTACTGTGCCTAGAGGATTTAGGCTGATTGGATAGAATGCAGTCTCATCCATCTCTATGCATGAGAAAGAAATGCAGTTGGTTGTCTGTACACACCCTCAGCCATTTTCTAAGTCTCGTTAATACATGAAAACTGTATTCAGTTAAAAAGACAATGAAAATGGCTTGTATTTCTAAAATCAGCTCTTTGCTGGGTGGTCTGACTGTCTAGTCATGCCGTCTGTATCAGCCTGTGTAGTGAAGTCCTGTATAGCCTGTATAATTAAGCTGGCTTAAAGCTACGTCCATCTGACACCAGTCAGAGTTATTTCCTGTGGAAGTGACAACATAGCTTGCAGACTACAACTAACAGAACAATATATATGTGGGTTACATATCAAAGTAGAACCTTTTAATTAACCTACAGACATTGTCATTATCAAAAACAGCAATTGGGATGGACCATACACTGTAATTGAAACATTTTCAAAGGATATTGTGTCCCCTTCAAAGACCTGAATACAAAGTTATTCTCATGGGCACCATGTTTTAAAAATAGTGGCAACGGTATTGTTAATAATGTTTAGAGATTTTTCCAGTTTTTTCAGTGTGCTTAAATAGTTAAATAGCCACAGCTATAGTATGCAGATCCTTATGATTTTAAGTTTTAGATCTGAATGCATGTGTTATGACCCTGCCAAAGTGATGCTGGTGGAGGCTAGAGACATACACAGTTTGAAGTACAAAAAAAATATTTTTTTTATACTAAGAGCAAGAAAAAACTGACTCCGTGCTGCACAGCAAGCTGTTTTGTGATAGACAAAGCCATTTGGCAGGACAAGTAGCTAGATGGCGAGATGGTGACTAAAAAGTGCAGTGACTGGGAGAGAATCTCTCTGAGAAAAAGGGGCAAACAGATCAGGGGCAAGCTGAGAGGGAGTCCAGGTTAGTTTCTGTCAGGGGAACAACAAACAAACAAACTGACACTAAAAAGAACCAGAGCAAGAAAGATAAGCGGTGATTAAGCAGACATAAAGATATGGCTTATGAATTTGTGTGGGGTTAGCTGTATCACTGACAGCACCCTCCACATGAATGGTCTGCTACCAAAGACAAACCAGGAAAAGTGATTGATGAACCAGGAGCAAAATGTCAGGGTGGAAGCCTGTCCAGATGAATGTGTTAAAAATAAGATTAAGGTCCAGAATTGTGGTGGAGACCTATTTAAAGTCCTTGGGGTCAAACCCTTTTCAATTCACAGGGTATAGAAACAGCCAGCATGTTAGTGGGAATCTCTAAGAGTGGCCACAAAATAAATGGCTGTTACAGGGGGTGAATTGTTGGAGGATGTTGACTAGATGTTGAACAGGCCTGGGATGTAGGGCTTGAGGAAAACTGAAGGCAAACAGTGACAGGGTTGATAAAATTTAGGACTTGTGATAACCACTGTATCAGGGCAATAACTTCTACGTTCTGATTTGGCTAAAGCTTGTCAGCAGAAAGGGTATGTTGATTTATGCACTTTGGACTGGAAATGCATTAAGCAAAAAAATTTGCCAATGTGTATGTTTTTACTCCTGGACACAAGCAATGTTCATCTGCAAACAGAGAGCAGAGAAAGGTTTGTAAATATGAGAAACATGTTTACAGTTTAAAGGTATGGATCTTGCTATTGATCATCAACTGAATGGGGTCATGATGCTTGAGGAATGCCAGACAGTGAAATACACAGTATGGGGATCAGGATGTGCACTTACTGTGGGAACTTGAGAATCTGGATACAAACTTAAGATGCAATGCTCAGAGCCATGGGTTGACCACACACAAAACCTAAATTGAGGACAGCAGCTCCACAGACCTTTAGGCCCTGGTCCAGAAAATGACTGTCCACATCAGAATCTATCAAATCTAACAGTGTATGTGGAAAGAAATATACAAATTTGTTTAAGTAATATTTGTAAAGGAGCATAAGCATGTCTGTTGAGGCGGCAGTAAGAGTACAGAATTAAGAACACTTTGAAAGTCATAGTAAAGACTTCTGATGTGCCTGACTGTGACAGTATAGGCAAAGCACATCAGCCATACATCTTTATTTTGTCCATCAGCCTTCCACATGCATAGGCCTGCTCTTGTGTGCTGGGGCATGATTGACAGATGAGGGAGGGGAGATTATATTATATACCCCTATATGCGAGCTGCATGAGAAGATGATCCAAATGAATGTGGTAATGTGCCTTCCCAATAACATTCCCAGATCCTGACTGATCCTGATGTTGCATTGAAGTCTTGGTTAAAAACTTGAACAGCCCTCTTACCCACTGAGATTGCAAAACTCAGTTGCAGTTTTCCTAAATATTGTGTGTAGGAGCAGAGCTGTGATTGAAAGCTGAATTGTAAATGAGAGGTGAAGCCAGAAAAGTGGCTGAAATAAAGAATCTCACCTGTGACTTGTCCTTTTTTAAATTCCTCTGTGTATGTTGATCGAGTTAAAAAAAAAAGTAAAGCTCAAGAGAACAGATACAAAAAAAACCCTCAGCTGCAGCACGAGGAAGAGATGGCAACAGACTGTGAAGCAGACATATCAGTTTCTGTGTCTGCAGTCCTATGTGTAAACCAAATGGATATTTGGTAAATTGTGGGTCTGGAAAATTATGTCTCCAGTCCTCATTGTGTCTGGGCACACTATGAAACTGGTTTTGGCTTGTTTCTTTGCTGTCTCCATATTTTTGGTATCAGTTTTTCCCATCCAAAGCAAACTTAAAAAGGCAGTTTTTCCCATCCAAACTGAAAAAGACATGCAGTTGGAAGGTGCTATAATCTACTTTAATAACAAAAAAAAATAAGCAGCAGAAAAGGCCTTAAAGCTACACAGCAGCTTTAAGACAGGTAAACAGTAAATGGCACTCAAATGAACTTGAACCCAGCTAAAGAAGGTGTAGTAGCTAGCTGGTATGACATTGGCTGCCATGTGTCACAGCTACAGACCGAACCTGTTGACTTGGGTCTCCTAACACTCTATGTGAAGTCAACAGTTTCCAACTTAGGTTTTAAAATTTAAAATGATTTTACAGCGAATCAACAGATTGGTGCAATAAGTGAAGTCCAGCTTTCATCACTTAGTAAAGGTAAAGTCAATCCTCACACATAGAAGCACTTTGAAGCACATCCCAGCTGGATTACTGTAATACATTTTATTTTGGAGTCAGCCAGTCCTCCCTCCAGTTAGTGTAGAACGCTGCTGCCTGATTTTTAAAAGGATCACAAAAGAGGGTTCTGGCCTCCCTCCACTGGCTGCCTGTACAATTTAAGATTCTTTTATTTGTTTTAAAATATTTCAATGGACTCGCCCCATCTTACCTCTCTGAGCTGCTCCATCCCCTTGTGCTTGCTAGGTGCCTCAGGTCAGCTGATCAGCTGTTCTGGAGGTACCAAGGTCAAAGCTTGAGCTCAGAGAGGATTGAGCCTTTTCGATTGTGCCTCCTAAATTATGAAACTACCTACCGCTAGATATTGGACAGGCCTTTATGCTATTGTCTTTCAACTCACAATAAGACTTTATACGGGTTTTATTTTATTTGTTTTATGGACATTTTCATTCATTCATTCATTATCTCCCGCTTATCCTCTATTAGGGTCGCAGTGGGGTTCCCCATGCCCATCCAGGGGAGAACGTCTCGGGCGCTGGGCAGATAGACCCAGGACAGGGCGCCAATCCATCGCTGGGATGGACATTTTTTTTTTCATTATTTATTTCTATGGTCTGTTTTAAGGGCAGCACTTTTTTCAACTGTTGTTGTTTTTAAAGTGCTCTATAAATAAAGTTGAGTTGAGAGAAAGAAAGGAAGAAAGAAAGAAAACAGAATCAGATACACAGAGAGAAACCCTTGGTAAAATTGTGTCAGGAGCAAAAAACAAAAACAACAGCTAAATACGATAACGAGAGGCATGCAGATATGAGAAATGATGAAACACAGGTGCAGTGAGGTGTGGTTAATGGCCCAGTGGAAGTGAAGACAGGTGAGATTATGGACGGGTAATTTTGAGCAGTGTAGGTGTGTGCATGCAGGTGTGGGATTTGGCACAGCACTCACAGCATGAACCAGATACAACAGACATTCTAATTTATTTTTAAATGTAACTAAAAGCCCCCTTGCTGTTTATAATGTATATTTGTGGTGTATTTAAAGATGTGAATAGTAAAAAAAATATGTATTTTAATGTCTAACTTAAGTACTACTTCCATTTTTAATAGTCTAAATGTAGTTTACATAAGTGTTATGTCTATTTAAAGAATATTATTAGTATTTAAAGTTATACCTTTAATAAACATAAACAGTTTAGACATTTTATTTCTTAATTCATTATTAACATTGTGTGAGGTTATAGATTTTTTTTAACTTAATTTAATTAATATATTTTAGATTCATCTTCCGCTTTATCCTATATTAGGTTCGCGGGGGGGGTCGCTGGGCATATACCCAGGGCAGGGCGCCAATCTATCGCTGGGCACACGCTCACTCACACAGACATACTCTACATGGGGCAATTTGGAGAACTCAATTGACTTGATCCATGTTTTTGGACTGTGGGAGGAAACCCACGCGGACACGGGGAGAACATGGAAACTCCACCCAGATGGGGATTCGAACCGGGAATCCCTAGCGCTGAGAGGCGAACGTGCAAACCACTAGGCCACCGTGCCACCCAAATTTTAGATTCAGTGTTTATTTATTGTTTATTGTTACTTTGGGGATCTGTGAAACATAATTTAATTCCTCTGTATGTTCTGTACATTCTGCAGCATTGACAATAAAGTACTTTGACTTCACGTACAGTTTTAGATATTTATTTATTGATGTTTTAAGAACTTTTTAGTGCACTAGGGTCAGCACAACCAAATGATGACTGTGTTTAAAAATGAGTTAGAAGTAACTATTTTTTTTTACTTTACTAATAGATAATAAATAAATTGATTGATGGCAATATAGAACCCAAAAACAATGGCTTTTCTATTCATCCCAATTGTATAATTTGTTAAGTTTATTTCTAGTACTTTACGTACTTCTCTTGCAAGACATTATTCTCTACGAACTTCCTCTGGATGTGTATACTTTACTGCATCATTTTGATGGACTAATTTAATAATTGCTTGAATAAGTTACATGTGTTGGTGTTCCTCATAAAATGTGACCTTTTGTCTACTTTATATCTGCTTTATCTACGTAGACATAATTAACACTTAATTTTTTGTATTGAAATGTGCAGATCTACCCAGACCCTGAGCTGGAGCAGCAGATTTTGGCCCTCGCCATTCGTTGTATTCATAGTGAGGAAGGCTGCCGCTGGACAGGTCAGATGAAGCAACTACAGGTCAGTTCAAACTATTAAATCATGGAACTTTGGATTTACAATAAGTCATATGGTTATTAGAGAGTGGGGTGTCAAATTTGGTCCTACTTGTTCATGGCAAAGTAAATGTCTTGTTTTAGAATAATTTAGTCATTTCTTTATTTAGATATACACTCACGGGCCACTTTATTAGGTACACCATTCTAGTAACGGGTTGGACCTTTTGCCTTCTGAACTGCCTCAATTCTTTGTGGCATAGATTCAACAAGGTGCTGGAAGCATTCCTCAGAGAGTTTGGTCCATATTGACATGATCGCATCACACAGTTGCCGCAGATTTGTCGGCTGCACATCCATGATGCGAATCCCCCGTTCCATCACATCCCAAAGATGCTCTATTGGATTGAGATCTGGTGACTGTGGAGGCCATTTGAGTACAGTGAACTCATTGTCATGTTCAAGAAACCAGTCTGAGATGATTCCAGCTTTATAACATGGCGCATTATCCTGCTGAAAGTAGCCATCAGATGTTGGGTACATTGTGGTCATAAAGGGATGGACATGATCAGCAACAATACTCCAGTAGGCTGTGGCGTTGCAACGATGCTCAATTGGTACCAAGGGGCCCAAAGAGTGCCAAGAAAATATTCCCCACACCATGACACCACCACCACCAGCCTGAACCGTTGATACAAGGCAGGATGGATCCATGCTTTCATGTTGTTGACGCCAAATTCTGACCCTACCATCCGAATGTCGCAGCAGAAATCGAGACTTATCAGACCAGGCAACGTTTTTCCAATCTTCTATTGTCCAATTTCGATGAGCTTGTGCAAATTGTAGCCTCAGTTTCCTGTTCTTAGCTGAAAGGAGTGGCACCCGGTGTGGTCTTCTGCTGCTGTAGCCCATCTGCCTCAAAGTTCGACGTACTGTGCGTTCAGAGATGCTCTTCTGCCTACCTTGGTTGTAACGGGTGGCTATTTGAGTCACTGTTGCCTTTCTATCAGCTCGAACCACCCCCCCCCCCCCCCCCCCCCCCCCCCCCCCCCCCCCCCCCCCCCCCCCCCCCCCCCCCCCCCCCCCCCCCCCCCCCCCCCCCCCCCCCCCCCCCCCCCCCTTTCGGACCATTCTCTGTAAACCCTAGAGATGGTTGTGCGTGAAAATCCCAGTAGATCAGCAGTTTCTGAAATACTCAGACCAGCCCTTCTGGCACCAACAACCATGCCACGCTCAAAGGCACTCAAATCACCTTTCTTCCCCATACTGATGCTCGGTTTGAACTGCAGTAGATCGTCTTGACCATGTCTACATGCCTAAATGCACTGAGTTGCCGCCATGTGATTGGCTGATTAAAAATTAAGTGTTAACGAGCAGTTGGACAGGTGTACCTAATAAAGTGGCCGGTGAGTGTAGTTATTTAGTATATTATTAAGTTAATTTACCTCTGTGAAGTTTAAGATATTATTTTCAGAATTGGTAAATTATATTAATGACTTTGCATCAGCACCTCCCTGTATTTTGCACTTTCAAAATACATCTATAAATCCGCTTGGTAAACCTCCAAAATGTCATAAAAGTCTAATAATATAATGTTATTGGTGCTTAAAATTGACTTGAAATTCTTATAGTAACTTATGACTCTAATAATTAAGTATCAGACATGAATTAATATGGTTTAACTTTTCTTTAAATAAAAGGTTTAATTATAATGTAAGATATAATGCAATATATTTTAAATAATAAATTTCATTATGCAAATGTCTTACCCTTAAAATATAATTTTCATCTGGTGAATTTGTAAAATAAGCACCTGACAGCTTTAAAACCAGGTTCTTCCTCTTAATCCTATTCTGCCTTTGCTTCTCTATTTAAATGCATTGACTTATATTCCAGCTACCTGCTTCTATAATAGTGCAACAGTCTATGAGCTTATCACTTTTTCGAGTATTGAGCCTAATGATGCTACTTCACCATCCACAGAGTCATTTCTCCACCTGCGCATTCAATGTGATCCCATGCCCAAACCGCTGCAGTGTTAAGCTGACGCGCCGCGACCTGCCTGAGCACCTACAGCATGACTGCCCCAAACGCAAGGTCAAGTGTGAGTTCTGCGGCAGTGAATTCACCGGTGAGGCTTTCGAGGTATGTGATGCCTTGACTGATAAGTGATTGCTGTTGTTTTGACTCGGGTACGTTTTCATTCACGTGATGATTGAGGTACTTAGACTTAGTATCACAGACCAAGTGCATGTGCATGACGACCTTATTATTGAAATGGAAATTAATATCATGGTAAAGTTCTGTTTTCAAGACATTTTGCACATGACATGAATAAAATGTTATTAAGGAAAGTAATTAAAAAAATTTTTAAGGTTTGGGGTATTTTACTGATTTATGTCCCACAGCAGCCAAAGGTTTAGGACTGCTTTTTTTAGCTGTAAAATAATACTTACACTAAAATATTTAGCACAGCTTTCTTGTTTTCTTTTGACAAATATGAAACATACTTTGAAATGTAAAAAATAAATCATCCCAAAAATGTCCTATAAAAAAAAAGTATTAAATGTATTATCTCTTTTAATGTGACTTTTTGCAATATAATCTGACTTTTTTTCTGTGTGTCTTGTTTATAAGGGCAGGGTGTTGCCCCATCTGTTAACACTGCAGAGCTTCCTGCATGTTTATAAACTTTAACTTAAAAGTGCAAATGTTAATATCCAGTGTTTATTCTTTTCAGAATCACCAGGGCATCTGTCCCCAGGAAAGTGTGTATTGTGAGAACAAATGTGGGGCGAGGATGATGAGAAGACTCTTGGCTCAGCACACTATGGCAGAGTGTCCCAAACGAACACAGCCATGCAAGTACTGCGGCAAAGAATTTGTTTACGACACCATTCAGGTTAGTCCTGAAATTTAAAAACTTACAAAGATTTTTTTCCATAAACAATAACTGTGTAGAAAAGAACAGGTCTGCTGTATGTTCCAGACCATAATTTCAATAAACCTCAGGGAATCAGTTACAGTCATTATTAATAATCAGACCTTATCGTACAACCAAATGGGTTAACCATGTTTTTGTTCTTTAATTAAATAACCACCAATTTACAAAGATACCTGAACATAATCCTTTCCAGAGGAATATGTGGTGCAATGGGAGTCAACCCTTTTCTTTAGAATTTAATGCACAGTAAGCTTTAGCTGTGTATATATATACAGTATATATATATACAGTGTATATATATATATATATATATATATATATATATATATATATATATATATATATATATATATATATATATATATATATTATCCAGAGAACTTTGATGTACTTTTTATGGAATATCTAAATACTGTATCCATCTATAGTGTATATATAATCTTATACAGAATTATATGTTTTTTTTTATTGATGTGTGAACTTTTTTCTCATGTTGTTTAAAAGCACCATGTTGTAGTTTGGCTGAATTTTAATAGCTGGGACAAATATTTCCTATAAAGTCAACTCTAATTTATGTTGTTTTTTATTTTAGAAAAAATAGTTTGGTAATGGCTGATGAAATTGAACACCAGGGTCATTATAATGTTATTGGAAAATCTGAATAGAGGTTTCCAGGTGTAGAAGAAATCCTGTGTGTATGCTTATGTTATGTGTTTGCTGTTGGAACAGTGGGGTCTCAGTTATGTATTAATAGGGTGAAGGCTTAATAGTGTGAGATGGCAGGAGGCCTGCTGCAATATAAGCAAGTGCTTTCATACTAGAACTCAGTCTACTGCCAGTTGCCACAGCTTGAGCTGGCTCAGTGTCTATGTATGGCACCTACACACATAGACACACAAACACATCCATTAATGCAGCCAGTATTCAGATTGCAAACAATCCTTTTGCACATCACATAAGTACTCAGTTATTAATAAAACAACAATCTTTTGTTGTTAAGCATTTGTATTTTAATTGTTAATATAATACAATAGGGGCGGCACGGTGGCTTAGTGGTTAGCCAGTTCGCCTCTCAGCACTATGGATTCCTGGTTCGAATCCCCACCTGGGTGGAGTTTCCATGTTCTCTCCGTGTCCACGTGGGTTTCCTCCGGGTTTTCCGGTTTCCTCCCACAGTCCAAAAACATGGATCAAGTCAATTGAGTTCTTTAAATTGCCCCATATAGAGTGTGTTTGTGTGCGTGTCTGTGTGAGTGAGTGTGTGCCCAGCGATATATTTGCGACCTGTCCTGGGTGTATCTGCCCAGCGCCCAAAATGTTCTCCCCTGGATGGGCATGGGGAACCCCCCCGTGACCCTAATATAGGATAAAGCGGCAGATAATGAATAAATGAATAAAACAATAGTTTTAATGTAAATATGAAATCTGTGATGTGAGATATTTTATATAACCTAAAGCTCATATGACTGTGCATTTCTACTTAAACTAAAAAACAAAAAAAACCTATTGGCACTCACTGTTACAGAGCTGATGTTGCAATCGTAGCAAAAATATAGTCATTATAAACATGACATGTCTCTTTATTCACAGAATCATCAGTACCATTGCCCTCGCTTTCCAGTCCAGTGTCCAAACCAGTGTGGTGCACCCAACATTGCCCGAGAAGATCTTGCCAATCATGTGAAGGAAAGCTGTGGCAGTGCGTTGGTGCTCTGCCCCTTTAAAGAAGCTGGTTGCAAACATCGAGTGAGTGCCGTTTTCTTAATTTTTCCTATTACTGCTCTACTTTAAAAGTTTTAATTCATATATATATATATATATGTGTGTGTGTATATATTATTTTATATGCAACTTTATATAGGAAGATAACATTTAGAAAAAAATATTATTAAGCCCTGAGGTCTGAACAATTTTGGACCAAGAATATTGCTGAGGACATATTCACATACTGATATTAAATTGAAATATTAAACTGATATTTCATATTAAAGATTTTCACTTATGATGTTATAAAAGGAATTTGTTGTGTTATTGCTTATTTTCATCATTTACATAATATCATTACAATTATTAGATATTCTTCTTAAAAGTATGTTTAATAGCTACAAAGTTAACAGAGCTTTCTCAGACTTCTGGATTGGTCTCATAGACACCTCTGGACATATGCTTGGAATCAATAGCAGATCATAATCTATATGTAGCATGAAAGCAATTCGGCTCAAAGGTGTAGTGGTTAGCACATTTGCCTCAGTGTTGAGAGGTGAACGTGCTAACAACTACATCACTGTGCCGTCTCTCAGCACTGGAATTCAAAATCTTTTTACTGGGAGCCCAGAAAAAACCTACATGGACACAGGAAGAGCATTGAAACCCCACCCAGATTGGAATTTGAACCTGGATTCCCAGATCTGAGAGGCGAAATCCAGGTTCAAATCCCACAGTCCAAAAAACATGGATTCATATCATAACATATGTGTGTGAATGAGTGTGTGCCCAGTGATGGATTGAGACCTTGTCCTTTGTGAATCTACCCATCGCTCAAAAAGTTCTCCCCTGGATGGGCATGGGGAACCCACTGCGACCCTATTCCCAAGTGTAAGATTAAGGGTCGTCCTTAATAATCCTTACTGTGATAAGGATGATGCAATAAGTATGAAAGCAGGAAAGTAGGCTGCATTTTGTTGTACCTTATTTTTTCTATTATTCTTATTTTATGTGCAGTGCCCTAAACTGGTGATCGGTCGGCATCTTGAGGAAACCACTAAGTCCCACCTAACAATGATGTGCAATCTTGTGGGTCGTCAGCGGCAAGAGATTGCAGAATTGCGACGAGATCTGGAGGAGCTGTCTGTTAGCCATGATGGTGTGCTCATCTGGAAGTTGAACGACTACTCACGCAAACTGCAAGAGGCCAAAATGCACAGCAATCATGAGTTCTTCAGTCCACCTTTCTACACCCATCGCTACGGCTACAAGCTGCAAGCCTCTTCCTTTCTCAATGGCAATGGCAGTGGCGAGGGTTCACATCTCTCAGTCTATATTCGTGTGTTGCCTGGCGAGTACGACAACCTGTTGGAGTGGCCCTTTTCCTACAAGGTGACCTTCTCCATCCTGGACCAGAGTGACCCATCTCTTTCCAAACCCCAGCACATTACTGAGACCTTCAACCCAGACCCGAACTGGAAGAATTTCCAAAAGCCTAATGGAACCCGTGGCTCACTGGATGAAAGCGCACTTGGCTTTGGCTATCCCAAGTTTGTTTCACATGAGGAAATCCGCAAGAGGAACTACATACGTGACAATGCAGTCTTCCTCAAAGCTTCCATAGAGATTCCGCAAAAGATCTTGGGCTAAGAGACCTAGCAAACATAGACTATAGACTAAATTGATGTGAAGACTGGTCATTCCTTCATTGGTTCCTTAAAGATTTGTTTGGCTTGTTTTTAGAACACTTGCAGGTCACCATCCACTGAAGCATAGGAATAGGAAGATTGTGATTGCTAAAAATCAGCATGAGTGCTCAATCTCTCAGAACTTGTTATTGCGTTCACAAAGGAGCTCCTTAGATTGCAGCAAATGTCTATGGACATTTAATTCAATAGTGCCTAGAAAGTAATTTTTTAATTGAAACAATTTTTATTAATGTGAAAGATGAGACTAATACGATGGCGATAGAGAATAAGGGTAAAAGGTTTTTTCAAGCCTTTGCACTTTGGATGTTTTATTAAACAGGGAAAGATTCCTGAAATACACAACTGCTGCAAAACACGCAGTGCTAGGAATTCAGTGTATACACTCAAGATCACCTCTTGTTTACACATTCTTTGGCTGTAATGGCCCTTGAACTGAAAGAACCATGTTTTCCTGATTACCTGGTTCTAAGTACCTAATAGCAGTCAGGAGGTATATGCATATTTCATTCTTTTTAACTCTGTTTGGCTCAAATGAGAACTGGAAAGCTCTCCTGACCAGTTGTAATGGGCCAAACATTGACTTGATCGCTGTAGACAGTCGGAGACCAGCACTAGCATGCTTCTTTATTTGAAATGTGACGAGAAAGCCATGTTGTAAATGTTTTCTACAAGTCTGTAAGTGTTCGTATGAGACAGGACTTGAGAGTATCATACCTTTCATACTGTAACCTGTATTCATGAAACCTCTGTTATTTGAGGGATTTTTTTTTTTCTCATTTGGAACCAAATTTTTTGGATGTGAAAAATGTGAGCCAGACCTGCATTTGAAATCTGGACGTGGGAGGATTGCAAGTGGTTCAGACTTTTTTTGAGGGCAAGACTACATTGTCCATCTCTGATGGTTTCTAGCAACTCTTAGCGAAAAGACTCTGAAACAGTGTTGGTGGCAACACTGAGGAAGATGAGCTTCGTGCAATATGGCTGACCATTTGCAGAAAACAGTGGCAGACTTTGTCTATAACTAACCCTTCATGTACTAACAAATGACATGAGGAAGCACACTCATCATCCTACTTGTCCTTGAAAGTCCTGATTAAACCACACTATAATACCAGCTAATATTTTCCAAATAACCTGCAGAAAAAAATGGTTAAAAAGTTTTGCAATGCTCTGTATTTTACAATGTAGTACAAACATTTTATACTGCAGTCGTTGATGACAAAAGGGAGACGAGTTGTGTTTTTTGTTTATGTAAAATATTTTTTCTCATTTTTTTTTTTTTTTTCTCATTTAGGTTTTTTTGTTAGTTCAGTTTGGACTCCTTGCAAATGTTGTCTGTATTATATGCTCTTAAAAAAGTATTTATTTTAAGCCAATGCATATGCATTATGGTGCAACTGTTTTTTATATGTTAATTAATTCATTCTTGTCATTTGCCCTTGAAAATAAAATGTCAATTGCAACTGGTTTGCGTGTTACATTTTCCTCTCAGTAAATTTCACAGTTAGTCTGTAGTCTTGTGCTGTGGACTTTCTGTCACGTGACCTTGTGATGGCCGCTATTTATACATTTAACCATCTCAAATATTTACTGTTCACATTTATTACTTGCCACTTGTTTTCAGCTACAGAAAAAAGCCAATGTCATAACTAAACTTAAAACTTAAGGCTGGTCTATTTGTAGGTCATTTTTTTAAGGTTAATTTTAGAACCTCAAAACACAAATTATTTAAAAGGTGATGAAAAATAAGAGAAATCACATCAAATGCTAAATAAAATAAGTACTGTACAAAAGAAAAAAAACTATTCGTGACCTCAAGCACATCTGACTTTTTTGTTATAGGCAGTCTGTGTTTACACATTGTGTAGGTCGATTATTTGAGCAACCTCTACGAATTACTACAACTAAATTTGACACTAATATATTACATGACTGCAATTTTCAGTCAGATTTTAGTTAGATTATAAAATTATCTCAAGTGAAAAAGCATTGGGTTAACTTTGCAGTCATTCTTTTGTTTATTTCTTCTTTTTCCTTTTGTCATTTATCTTTTATACTGATGCTGAAGACCAGGATATTTGTACTATAACCAAAGATCAATTAGACATGTAGCTTTCTAAACTTTGAGTTTGATGTATTTGTGGTCCAATTCATTTGGGTTATGCATTTTGTTATTTTCTGTTAGTGTATTAGTGGAAAGCTATGTATGACATAAATCACATAAATGTACTCTGATTTTACGAAACCGTAGACCAGCGTGGTTTCAGATACTGCAAGTAAAAATGTATACAATATACAAAGAAGTTAAAATTAACATTTTTTATTTTTAGTTGTGATAGCCATTCAAATAAATATATATATATATATATATATATATATATATATATATATATGTATACATGGGCGCGGTAGCTCAGTGGTTAGGGTGTTGGACTATCAATCTGAAGGTTGGGGGTTCAAATTCCAGGTCCACTGAAGTTACCAGTGTGGGTCCTTGAGCAAGACCCTTAACCCTCATTGCTCCAGGGATGTTAAAATTAACCCTGTGCGTCACCTTGTAAGTCGCTTTGGATAAAAGCGTCTGATAAATGACCAAAAGTAAATGTAATGTAAATGTATACAACCGTTAATAAGGAGCCACAGTGGCGGTTGCTCATGTTACTCATAAGACAATTTAATGAAATAGTTTTGGTAGTTTTTGTGTTCATTTGCACCACTTTTCTTCAGGCACTTACTTCAGCTCTAACAGCAGGTCTTTTCCAAACACCCTTGATAAGTTCAAGAGATAATGTCTGAACTGCCAGTCATGGGGGAAAAAATCACCAAGTTATGTCCATAGTGCCATTAGGTCAGCTACTGTTCAAACAGGATCGACTGAAACCTGATTGATGCAAGTAATTTATTTGCTTCTTTCAATTGCTTTCTCTTGTTGCCATTTTAAAGTGTCTGCACCAAAGTACTGTGAATTTCTAAAAGCACAATTAGCTATTACCAGGTATGTAATGGTAATTAAAATAAAATAAATTTAAAAAAATGTCCAAATGTGCAATCTATGATTACTTCACCTTAAAAATGTCTGGGTTTTTTTGTTTTTAATTGTGTCCGAAAACTTTATAAGATTTTTTTTTAACAAGTGCCAAAAGTAGCTTAAAAGAACAAGAACATGGAGAGCAGCTCAAGAGAAAACAAAATTATAGTCAGCTGTTTTCAATTAATTAATTAACTAGTTTTTGGCAGGTTAATGATGGTCTGATTGGAGTCTGGTGGAGTCCAAACTCCTGATGAGCATCAACTCTTGTTCTGAAGTCTTTAGTTGTGTTGTGAAGATTAGACTTTAGTCAGCCCATTGATTAAAAACACCTGACTTTACCTATTAATTTTATCTTAAAGGTCAATACACTTTTAGGATTGAAAAATAATAATGATTTAATTAATTAGCCAAGTGTAATAGATTGGTATAATTGATTTGGTTTTTAAATATTTTAAGGGTTTGATTCAAAATATATTTTAAAAAAAAAGTGTAAGTCCAATGTATACAGAAAAAGTGCTCACAAGCTTTTAAGCATCATTGTAAAAAAATAAAAAAAATAAAAAAATAAAAAAATAAAAAAAAACCCCCCCCCCCCCCCCCCCCCCCCCCCCCCCCCCCCCCCCCCCCCCCCCCCCCCCCCCCCCCCCCCCCCCCCCCCCCCCCCCCCCCCCCCCCCCCCCCCCTGGTGAAATTCTTGTTACTATCACTTCTGTCACACTACATTCATTTTCACACATTCTCTGAGGGATTTCAAACTCCCTTTGTAATTCCCACCTGTGCCAGACACTCATAATTCTCTTCATGCCCGCATGCCTTTTTTCACAACAATAACTGTGAATATGGCCACGTGCTACAATTTTATTAATCTAAGCTTTATTCCAAGACTTTTTCAGAGCACAGAGAGATGGAGAGAGGATAGAAAGGAAATAACAGGCTTGTGTTCTGCTCTGATGGCATGCCAATTTTTTTTTTACATTTCACTGGCATAAAAATGTGTCTTAAATAAAGGAATAATATATCCCTTTAATATTCCTCCTTAAATAGTTCTATTAAAGTTATTTTATGAGCTAGTTAGTAAATGAAACATTTGATAAAGTTTCCTTCTTGTGTTGCAAATTCATGAATGAGCTGCTTTGAGAGGTATTGCATGTTAGTGATTCGCTGTCTAAGCCATCACTTTTCACAGTCAGACTAGCAAACAGACTAAATATAACCCCAAACCATACTGGGAGGGCAAAGTTTCAAGACACAAAGGAGTTGAATGGCAGCCTCGTGTTCCTCAGTTGGAGAAAATAGTAATCTAATTACAGCTCATATGATTTTCCCTGTGGGAGCAGAGAAGTTCCATGTGGTTCGTACGTTAGCCTCACTCTCACTGGCTGACTCATACACAGCTTCAACAGCCCTTTACATTCAACTGTTTACCTTCACTACCTTTATAGTTTAGACCTCATAGTTCCAATAAAGTTTAAATCATTAAGTCATTATTACTTTATTAGACAAAATTATTAGACAAAATAAAGCCCATATATTGGTTGGGCTGCAGCCAAACAGTGTCACCCAAATCTCACAAAGTCACTCAAATCTCACAAAGTCACTCAAATCTCACAAAAAAAATGTTTGCTGATTTTCCAAAAACTAATTAATAAATCATTTTATGTTTTAGTATTTCTAGATGGTATGCTAATTAGCATTTCTTTTTTAAGCCTATTTGTACTCTTGCAAATTGTATATTACTTTCAGTTTCTTATTAGTAAAATTCTCAAGCAATCAATAGGGAATAACTTTCATCCACTGTTTACATACCTCAACTTAGTAAAATATGGTTATTTTTGCAATTCTGTGTTTATCTGAAATTTCATTGATGTTAATGCAGAATTCTGTATCACCTGAACAACACGACCAAATGTGAGCAACTTTTTTTAGAGAAGGACTGTAAAAAGCAATACTTCAAATGAAATAACTATCTAATATCTCAGATCAGGTAATATTTTTCAGGCCCCATGCCATACTGTTCCATGAGTAAACCCTTTTACTTAATAAAATGTACTCTCACACTTGCAATAATGAATGCCTTTCCATGCTAAACAGTTATTTCGATTGAGCCAGAAAGTGTTTTTATTTAGGTCAGCAAGTAATTATTTTGCACATTGAGCTGTGACATTTTGCCCAAAGCAGTCATTTCAGAAATGCACTGTATTCAGAGAAAAAAAAGTGTTAATAACTTCTGCAGTTTAAATCATATTCCTGATTAGTATACTTATTATTTTGGCTTGGAATCTGTCTATAATCTTATTCTGGTAGAACCATCAAAATGTTTATACGTATGTACGGAATACCACAATGCTCTAGAATTTAAAATGCAGGGTATAAATGATTAGATTTAAGCCTCTGTGTTGCATAACTAATTAAAAACATTCAGTGTGGTTATTTTGTGCTATCCTACACTATTTTGTGCTATCCTGTGAATTCAATTGTTTTGGTTATTGTTTTCAAAGAATACATTGCCACTGTGACAGAAAAACTTGTAATAAGTCCTGATGGAGTGGAAAGAGGCAAGAATAAAGAGCACAGAGTGAATGTGCACAAGAACACCCAGAAACCCATGACTTCAAAGTTCGGTTAGATGTAAAGCATGAACCTCTAGCTGACTGCCATGTGAAGGCCATGGAAATTGTGTTAAGCTATTTATAATTGGCAGGTGTTTGGACTGCTTTTGTTTAGATGCTCTCTGCTCTTCTCTGCCAACTTAAATAAAATTTATAGAATGGCAAAAATGTTAAATCCTAACATAAAGGTAAACTATGCTGTGCTGTTTTGATCTTTATCTTTAGACTACAATACTGAGTGTCAGAGTTTCATATCAATTTTGTTAGAATAAAAAATGGCCTATGGACCAAAAGACTCAAAAGAATATACTGCATATTGTATCACTGTATATTGTATAAAAAATGTGTCCAAAACTCTTGACACTGAATATTATTATTATTATTATTATTATTATTATTATTATTATTATTATTATTAATAATAATAATAATAATAATAATAATAATAATAATAATAATAATAATAATAATAATAATAGTAATAATAATAATAATAATAATAATAATAACAATAATAATTTTAATTACAGGGTTTTAAATAAATAAATAAATATTTTTTTATTATAAACTAATTTGTATAGATTGGAAAAAAAGTTGAGATGGACATGTTTACTGGGTGATGTCACTTTATTTTCTAATTATACATTTAAGTTTAATGAACATGTATACAAATAAAAAAAATTTGTTTTAATTGCATTTTTGGAGCAGCACGGTGGTTTAATGGTTAGCACGTTTGCCTCTCAGCACTAGGGATTCCCGGTTCGAATCCCCATCTGGGTGTAGTTTCCATGTTCTCCCCGTGTCTGCCTGGGGTTCCTCCGGGTTCTCCGGTTTCCTCCCACAGTCCAAAAACATGGATTAAGTCAATTGAGTTCTCCAAATTGCCCCATATAGAGTGTGTTTGTGTGAGTGAGTGTGTGATAGATTGGCGCCCTGTCCTGGGTGTATCTGCCCAGCAGCCGAGACATTCTCTCCTGGATGGGCATGGGGAACCCCACCGCGACCCTAATATAGGATAAAGCTGAAGATAATGAATGAATGAATGAATGCATTTTTTTGCCTATGTAAGTGAGTGTTTGCCAAGGAATAGTTTGGAGCCCTGTCCGGGCTGTAACTGCACAGCACCCCAAACGTTTTCCCCTGGATGGGCATGGGCAACCCCCCACCACAGTAGAGGATTAAGTGGAAGATAACGTATGAGAAGAAGAATGCCTACACCAAAACCAGACTTAGACACTAAAGTCTCTACCAGAACTAATCACTTACAGTGAACTGATTACAGAGCAACTTTGGATCATAAACAAAATGCAACAAACATATCTGCGATTGCTCAGTCTCTTGCAATGCAGTGGATACAAAATAACTTCAAAATAGCTGCATGACAGACACTCAAGTTATTCAGAATTTTTAGTACAGCAAGTTATTTTACATATGAAATTGTAGAGACATTCCTGTGTTTTTCAAAAATGCTGAGATGTCAAAAAAAATGCAGGAAATCCTGTGGTAAATACACAAACAAACAAAAATGTAATCTCATAGCAATAGGTCAGTTGAGGACATCTCCTAAGTAAGGCAAGGATCTCTTTGAGACTTATGGATTACTAGGCTGTGGCTGAGAAACTTTGGGCTGTATCCCAGCTTTGATTCAGGCTTTTTTCTCATAGTGAGAATGTGTGTGTGTGCAAATGGAAGTGTATGTGTACATCCATAAAAGACATAGAACATCTGGAGCCATAACCACAGAACACAGATAGGCGCCAATGAACACACAAGACACACTTACACAAAGACCCAAACAAAAAAACAGCACTTACCCTCTGAGTCTAATATGTCTTTCTTCAAGTAATTATACATGAAAGGCATCAGGCTTTGCAAAAACTGCAAAAAACTTTAAAATAAACATTGTGGTTACGATAAGAATTTTTTTTCCCCGACAACTGAAAACATTGTCTCTCTTTCTGTCATAATACAAAGTGCAAGTTTCTCAGTTATTTGACTACTTTGTTATGCCATTTGATGTTAATTGTTAAGTCATTTATTTGTTTTTCAAGTTACCTTTGACAGGTAATCAGCCCATTACAGTTAAGACAAACAAGCCAAGACATCCATTTACATACAGTATAGGGGCAATTTAGTATCTTACATTAACTTAAGGAGAAAACATGTAAATTACACAAATGGCCGGCAATTTTCCTGGGAAGTAAATGTATGTATATCTGAAAGCAATCCACTACATCACTGTACCACCTTATTTGTTAATGTTTTCGTGAAAATTCATCGACTGTTTTAACTAACGCCCAGGCATTCGACTGAGAATAAGCAGTGGGCACATCAAATCTTCACCATTGTCTTGAGTGACAAGCTTAGGCCTATTCAGAATATATTTTTGAACTGGTGATTACAGATTTCATTTGCTACAAAGACAAAACCCTATTCAGACAGGAACACTAATTGCTGTGATGAAAATTAGACATTCATTTCTAGCCTTTGACAATAGACCAGAAATTGTGCAAAAAATTTTGGTCTGTTATTATACCACTTCAGATCTAACATAAATCTGCCAACTGTCCAGTGCATTCCGCCAAAAAAAAAGTTAATAATTTGCAATCGAAGATGTAACAAGCTGGGCAAAAGGAAAGTCAGATGGTTTTTCCATTTATCTTCCTAAGAACTGTTTTGCCTGTTGTAGGTAGGGTAAGAATCCAGGCATAACTGTTGAGTGCTCTTGTTTATCAAGCCATTTTTGGCAGTTATATCTATGAACCTTAATACCTCTGGTAAAACTTCTATTTCCATAAGTCTTAATGTATTAAATAGATGCACCTTAAAGATTTTTCTGTGCACACCCTTATGAATGTAGGTGCTAGTGCCCTAAACACAGGCTTACAGACTGAGTATAACAGTTACGCCACTGCAAACTGGCTCCAAATCTGTGTTTCAGCCATCACCAGAGTGCCTCTCACTTCCTGTTGGGGCTAAGCACATACAGTGTCATGTTTCAACATATGGAATGCATTATCCTCTATGCTGACACACAAACACACCCAAGCCCAATGTCCCACGAAGCTTTTTTTCATCTTAGTGGCTTTTCATTGTTTTGTGTGCAAGCACAAACTATATAACTTGAATAGTTAAAATAAAACTGCAGGAATAGTCAGTATTTTTGGGTGACACCACAACCAAATATGAAAGAGGTTCATGCTAAAACTCCCATAGCTTTTCACACAGTATTGTTAATCTGAATGCAGCCTAATAATAATAACTAATCAGGGCCATAAAATAATAGATTATAATACAGTTTCTGTTTAGTTGACTTTCATATTCTGAACTAGAACCTAAAATGTTTGAACAGAGCATACTTTTCACTCTGATTTTAGATATTACTGCAGATTTAGGTATTAAAATAAATTGTTGATAACAAGTACAGTTGACTTTATAATCACATTATAATAAAAAAACTCTTGTCAAGATGTGTGAAATTGAGACAATGTGGAATTTAATAAGTGCAAATATTTTGTGGTGTTTTGAGTATTACTCATGTCCACAATATTTAGTAAATGCCTTTATTGGCAATTAACAAACATGCTTGTTATTTTCCTTTCGAATTTCCTCATGTTAGCACAAATGGCTTTTTGCCCAGGAATTCATTTCAGCCAAAGACATTTAAGAGTTATCTTAGAGAAAAACACAGAGAACAAATAATAAATGCCAAATGTACACAGAACACAAAAACAGCTTACAAATCGAAGAGGATTTTAAGAAAGTGCAGCTTTGTTGCTATAGAATTGGGTAAAATGGTGGGTCTTTAGTCAGTCTGAAGATAGGCGGGGCTGCATTATCACTGCCAGGGGGAGTTTTTTCCACCTCATGGGTATAGGAAAATGCATATCTGTCTTGTTTCCTGAGTTCTAGCCAAGTAGCAGTAAAAGGACAAAGGTTTAAGCTAAAGAAAGGTTTTTATGTGTAGTTTATTAAATTAATACTTCATTGTATCACAGGGTTTCCCATATTTTAGTTTAACTGGAAAATCCCCCCCAAAAATCCTGGTATTATTGCATATTTTTAATCAATTGAAAAACACATTTTATCACAGAGATTATCGACTCTGTCAGCATGTTAAAGCCTCATTAAACCGAAATGAAAAATGTTCAACCATCACAGGACTTTTTTTGGCTGATTTATGACTTGCTTGATGAGTGATGTTTTACAATTTCCTTAAAGCGATATTATGTAACAAATATCTGTCTGTATACTAAGACCATGGTATAATTACATAGAAAGTAAGAATGTAAGAAACTACTGATGTTAATTTTAATCTCACAAATAAGTTTAAACTTTCATAATTGTGAGTGTTTTGGGATATTGTTTTGTTTATCTAAAAATCCCTGTGTGACGATTACTGCAATCTATGTATCTAAATACGATTTTTCAGTAATACAGACAGATGTGTGTCATATCACAGATGTATATCATATCATATTGCATACTTATGCAGGGCTATGTTCAGTTGCTTTATGTAACCTTGCATCTTGCATAATTATGATTAGTGCGCACAAAATAATTCTCATGAAAATGTGTGATTTGTGGGCACAGTTAAGTTTATAGAGAGCATTATGCTAGTAAAGTAAACTCAAACCGAACGAGTAATTCAATTGGTGGGAAAACCACACCTTAAAACCCCTTTGTATGAAAATACTGATTTCTGTTTACCACAGACATTCATAGTCACACTTAGTACTTATTTCAAGCTGTAGAACCTGTTCCTGTGCCCTGAGCATTGTGGGAGGTGTAAGAGTGTGGGCAAACCCTCCTCTCTCTGGCTTTTAAAATGCTATAATCAGTGGTGAGCTCAATGCTGTTTAAAGCTGTGGGAGTTTACCAACCAAGTAGGTAATGCATGCAGCATTTTTTAAATAAAATTATTTCCAAAATCTGTTGTATAAAAAAGCAAGAGACAAAACACTGAGATATGTAGAATAATAAGACTTTTGACTTATGAAGTGAGAAGGAAATGATAATTAACTGGTGACTGGTTCCTAATCATTCTTAAATATTAATTCAGCAACAGCAAAAAAAAAAAAAAAAGCAAACTATTTACACTACATTATGACTATTATTATTATTATTATTATTGTTATTAAGTAACTACTTTATTTTTTAATAGGTGCAATAACTACCACATATGTACAATATATGATTCAAAACATGTGGTTACCCAAGTTAAGGCCTTGAATGCTTATTTTTCAGAATATAAACTAAGTAGTGTTGTACATTTTGGGGATATTATTATCTTATGTGATCGTGTATTGAGTGTTGGGCAATCAATCATAAGGTTGTGGGTTCAAAACCCGGGTCCACTGAAGTTACCCATGTGGGTCCATAAGCAAGACCCTTAACCCTCGTTGCCCAAAGGTTGATGTATCAACCCTGTGCTCTGACCCCAAACAGGTTGGGATACTTGTAAGTTGCTTTGTATAAAAGTGTCTGCTAAATAACCAATTGTAAAATTTAAATGTAACATGAAGATAAGTGGACAAAAGAGTCAACTATGAATGAATACATAAATATTTTCATGACTATTATATATTTTTTACATTGGGTATATTTTTTATTTGGTTTACATTAAGAAAGATCCTTAGTCAGTACATCGTTCGCAGTTGAATGTTTGTTTGTAATTTTATTACACTTTATTACTATATAAATTATTAATCTTTATTTTATTCTCTGCTGCTTTTTTAAGACTGGCTCACATCAGCTAAGGACAGTCCAGGTATTCCTTTTCAGGTTTGTTGTCTGTTGTCTGACATCAACTTTTAAAGGTAAATAGTTTCACAACAAAACATTAAATCTATTTAAAACAATTTTAAGGCAAAAGCTTTTGATATTCACAAAATTCTAATCTGAATAAATGAGTTACTGTCTTTCTGCCTGATATATTTTTTATTCTTTTTTTTAGTAGAGAATACCGTAAGTGAATACAGTGTTTAAAAAGTCCAGCAGCACTGCTTCATCTGGTCTAATCTTAACAACACAATACACTTTAACTTTATCTCCCAAATAAAATTAGCTTTGTGGGAGAATGTATGTACTGTATATATATATATGTATGTTTGTATGTGTGTGTTTGTGTGTGTGTGTGTGTGTTTATTCATTCATTCATTTCCATTCATTATCTTCCACTTTATCCTATATTAGGGTCGCAGGGGGGTTCCCCATGCCCATCCAGGGGAGAACGTTTTGGGCGCTGGGCAGATACACCCAGGGCAGACACTCACACAAACACACTCTATATGGGGCAATTTGGAGAACTCAACTGACTTGATCCATGTTTTTGGACTGTGGGAGGAAACCGGAGAACCCGGAGGAAACCCAAGCAGACACGGTAACATGGAAACTCCACCCAGATGGGCATTCGAACCGGGAATCCCTAGTGCTGAGAGGCGAACGTGCTAACCACTAAGCCGCCGTGCCGCCTATATTTATTTATTTATTTATTTATTTATTTATTTATATGGCAACTAATGCATTCACTTAATAGCAATGATACAAAAGACCATTGGTTAGAGAGAGCAGGACATTATTCTTGGTTAATAAGGTCATTAAAATGAAATTGTGCACTGTAAATTTCTTTAAAAGCATCAGTAAAGCTTTAAAAACTGGCATCTATTAGACAAAACTGTAACAGCATCAGATTTTTCATAGGACATGTTAGCTATGCAGGAGGTAAAATGGCTGAAATAAGCTCTTTGTTTATAGCTGGACTGAAATCTGTGAAATCTTTAGTAGTAATGAATGTTTTTTGTCATTAAACCCGTTTAATACAATATATTCGGAATGAGATCATTTTATTATCATCTTTCCAGGACTGAAAACAGCCTGTTAGTGGACCATTGGGGTGTAAAAGAAATCTAAGTGTATGACTGGGATTTAACATGTGCAGTAAAAATCTTTGCTCCTTGGACTTAATATTGGAAAACTTATTTCAAACCTACCATTCCAACATTTGTTTTCCTCATTATTATTTTTACTCACAGCATAGCAGAAACGTTTGGACTGTATAACTTTGCTTTGAGGGATTCCCAGCATGGTTTTACTGCCTCCTGTTGACATCTAATACCCCTGCCAAGCTGCTGGTTAACAAAGCAAGGTAGCAATAACTACGAATATCCTTCCAGTTTAGGTACTGACAGTCATGTTTAAACAGTACTACTGGCATTTGTGTATGTGAATTTATAATGGTTAAAGTCCTAGATTATTTTCATAATGGTGAACATTTTCTTAAAGTTGGCTCTGTTGATATTAACGTTGTCATGCACATCTTCGTCATATTTGTCAAAAGTTGTTGTAAATGAATCAATACAGAATGTTGCATCATTCTTTTTATTTTAAACCAACTGCAGATAATAGGGTTACTGCATGGGGTTATCCATACCTATCCAGGGGAGGAAGCAGATACGCCCAGGCCAGAGCGCCAAGCCACACTTACTCACACAGACACACAGACACACACACACACACTATAAGTGATCTATTTTGCCTACTGTGCTTTACAGACAAATTAATTTGTTCTCCACCTTTAACCCATTCATTCAGTGAAACACACGGCATATACACACACTGGTGAAGTGAGCACACATGCCCTGACTGATGTGTAGCCTTGCATTTCAGAAAAAGTGATAAAAAAGTGGTATCAGACCTGGGACCTCCAGGTCACAAGGCTGATTCCTTAATCACAAGCCTACAACTGCCTTAATTACTAGGGTAATTTAGATAGGGGTAATTTAAAGCAACCAATTCACCTTGAATCCATGTTCTTGGGCTGTGGAAGGAAACCAGAGAACTTGAAGAAAACCCACACAAACATGGGAAGAACATGGAAACCCAGATAGGGATCTGGATCCCCAGCACTAAGAGGCAGATGTGCTAACCACTACGTCACCGTGCAGCCCTATTTAACACAAACTAAATTTGTACACATACTGCTAATAACACGTGATACAGCAGATCTAAAATACCTTTATGTGTACATAATACATCAAAACACATAACTACTTTCTCTTTATTAGTGAATATTAAGGTAGGAATGAGAGCACGTAGCACAATGTGGCCTGCAAGTCATTTCCCCTGTTGTCGAGATATTCTGCATCATGCAGGTATTTATTATGTTACAGTAGTGGGCACAGTGAGACACGGTCGTTCTTACCTCCCACAGAGTTCGCGCAGTGGATGCAGAGCCATAGCCACTGAAACTTGAGCTGTTTGTAGGCAGATTGATTTCAGCCTGCAGATGGACAAAGTTCTATGTCAATAAAAGGTCTTCCGTCCTGTTAGGTTTTGTGACCTCTCAACCCAGCCTGTGTGGGCTCCTGCTGTTCCTGCCCCATTATTTCTCACATACAGTCACATGTCATGTCAAGTAGAAATGTACAACTAAATGCTTGTAGTGAGTGTAAATATCGCAAAAGCTTACTATCACATGAAGAAGGTGACATCAAATCTGTTTAAATTCTTTGGAGTGTAAATTTAAATACTGGCTATTTACCCAGAAATATCATAATTTCCATTTGCTTTAGTGTTCATTTGAATCTTTAATGCCTCATATCTTGAAAGAGGAAAATTTCAAACATTATCAAATTCATCCATTCACATCTCAACCACTGGATATAAATTTGTAATGTGCGGAAGACTTTTTGTCTTTATTGTTCAAGTGCAGGATTTTTACATAATAACACCATTCAACTGAACTTTGGCTTTAATCATTCTAAAGCAGCAGAATGCTTAAACTTTCATTTCAAGTTAAAATATAAACTGAAAATTTAACAATATTTTTATTAGTGGCTGTGGAAATTCTTAAACACTAATATAAGCATACATTAAGAATCCGTCTCAATTAAACACAGTAGTTTACTGTTACCATTGCATGGAATTTGATTAGCAGTAACTGTTTATTCATCTTTGATAAGAGCTCAGTTATATTCCACAATCACTACAGTCTTTCACAGTGCATCACCCACTCACACACGCATTTATTCAAACATGCATAGGAAATTAGAGCAGACAGTCCAGCTTCTCACTAAGCTCTACACAGCAATATGTCTTAGTTGAAAAAAGATATTTAAGCACCGTAGAATCAAATTTCACAGTGATTTGCTATTAAAATACAACAATTTATGCATGGATGATTATTGATGAATTGACTGTGGTTGTAAAACATTATCTTACTTACTAAATATTTCCTAAATTTAAAAGGCATATATGTATATTGTATTGTAAACTAGTTGTCTGTATATTTGTATGTATATGTATGTACATATATTGTCCATCCATCCATTATCTTCTTGTTGGGGCGGTTCCCATGACCATCCAGGTGAGAACTTTTCGAGCGCTGGGCAGATACACCCAGGACAGGGCGCCACTCTATCGCTGGGCACACACTCACACAGACACACACACACAAATACACTCTATATGGGACAATTTGAAGCATTTAATGTACCTTGATCCATACTTCCTGTGGGAGGAAACCCACACGTACACAGAGAAAACATGGAAACTCCACCCAGATTGGGATTCGGTTGCTTTGTTTTAAGGTTTAGATCTACAGTTAAAATATTTGGTGTAATGTGGAAACATAAAACATACATCTTAGCACAATCCACATGTAAAATGTCCACATATCAGCTTTTTACCATCTGCCATCTGCCCTATATTGTGTGGTGGTCTGTGACTTAGACATTCTGGCCAAAGTCCAGAGACAATTCTGATGCACTTGGATGCACTGATAGTAATAGCTTAAATGGAGAAATTTTTAAATGAGAAAGTTTACAAGAGAGTGGTGTTTAATGGATTTCAACCTTGAGTCACCTTTTTCCACATGATTAAGAGATAGTCTACATGATCACACTCGAACACCAAACATTAGCCAGTCACATTTCAACATGCAAGCTGTCTGAGCCTGAAGTCACAACACTGTATGTGTTTTGTCTGAATGTCTGTTTGTCCCCACAGACACTGCATTAATAATCATTTTTGGAGGCTCTGGTTTTTAAAGCAAACATTTGAAGAACTTACAAGACATTATAGGCATAAACTGTTTAATTTCCAACTATTCCCATTAACATAAGTGCTTGAAGAATTCCCTGAATGTGAGTAGATGTACTGTGCCACTGATAATGACTGGGACAATGAAACAAAGTTTTTAAAGATTTTTTTCTTGGTGGGGCTAATGGGAGTATCATCAGAAAAATGCAAGGAATGTAAGAAGACCCCCTAAAAAATTATTTGTAACTTCCAACTTCTATCACATCACATTCTACTCTTTAGTTAGTAAATAATACAAGATAATGCAAGATATACTGTACCAAGTATGTAAAAACAACATTTATAAGTAAAACAGAAGGTAAAAAATAATAAATCAGCAAAGGTCCTTTTATGCATTGTCTTCATGTCCTTGCTGTGCCTGCATGGGTTTCCACTGAGATATCTGGTTTCCTCCCACATTCCAAAGACATGATAAAAAATATATACTAAATGGCCATGGCTATTAGAGCATGCCTCATCAAGTCCAGCCGAAAGAACTGTATTTCTCCACTATATATTATTAATTATTCTTAGTGAATTATGCTTTTCAATCTAAATAAAACAATGAAGACACACAAAGCAAGTAGTATATAGACCAGATATTTCACTTGCACTTGTCGATGCTTGTTGATTGTTAAAATGTTGATGAACTTCCCATACAAATGGCTTCTGTGCACTGTAATTCAAAGGCATTTAGAGGAGCAGTAGATAGGTAGGGATAAATTAAATTAATACTTGGTCCTTGCCAAAACTTACTGGCGCACCTTCTCAGATTGAGTGATCTGTCTGAGAGCCTCAATTTAGACTTTCCTCCTCCTTGAAATTGTGGATCCATTACTGAAGAATGGAATTCCTCCGGGTATGAGATTACATCTCACTTTACCTTACCTGACATTTACTCACTCTTCATTTTATGCACTTTACTTTACAATACCATTTACATTGATTGTATAAAGTTACCCATGGTGCAAAAATTTGAAAGTGTGTGTGTGTGTAAGAGAGAAAGAGTGAGATGGTGTGAGGTGGGGGGGGGCATGTATTAAACCTACTCTGACTTTCTGAACCTATTGTATTATACTAAAACACCAGCTTGGCAGAGGGAGAGTGTGATAGCAATACCTGATCATATCTGGATAGTGCATCTGTGTGTGTTGATTGAAGTTAATCTAGCTTCCTGCAATCAAGACAGCTGCAAGGAAGTCTTGTCAGGCGTAGTCCCGGCTATGTAAACCAAGAGCAGGAAGTAAATGATTGATACCATGTAATCTGAAACAGTAGTTTATACACTCATTAGTCCACACAGCCTTTTCTTCTTGATGTCAACATTATGATAGCTGTAAAGTTTAATATTTATTAATTCTAATGGCACAATAAATTCTGTTTAATTAATGTCCATTTAATGAATATAAATTCTGAATCAAAGCAACATTGGAAAGTAAAAACTTCCTTGTGTTATTTTCATTTCAACTGTGGGAACAGTTGCATAGTAATTATGTTGTGGGGCTTTCAGTCTGAAGGTTGTGGGTTCAAACCTAAAATCTACCAAAGGTTACTTGTGTGGGCCCCTGAGCAAGGCCCTTGACCTGCTTGTTTTGGATACAAGCACCTGCAAATGACCAATGTCGCATTTAATATAGACAGTAGGATGTATGGTGATGAAGGTCAATCTACAAATTTACTATATATTTAGATCAGAGGACTATAAACGTTACTTTTCATGAAGTCAGAAAGTTAACAGTTTATTTAAAATTTGCTCAGTTTTCATATTTTGAAATCATAACTTTCTTAAAAGCTTGTAAATTGAATTGCTGACCTTTTACTTTTTTATATTCATATAATTTTTTTTTAAAGTTATGTAGTTTTATTTGAATAGGTTTGGATGCATTTATCTGCATTTCTAAGTGAGACTGGTAAATCCTAAATCCATATACATTTTAACTGATCTGACCTCATTAGAAATTCAAATCAGACAAGTTCTTTTAAATATAATTTATAACTTCCATTGTCATATATCGACTTAAATGAGTTAGTCTGTTTGCATGTGGGAAAATGTGGACATAAATGAAGCGTAAACTTGCATGTGTTGTCAGACAGGAGGCTAATGTTAAGTGTGAAATTTCACAGGTGTTAAGGGAGTGGGAGCACAAGCATCGATAACAGCTGCCTTCAGTGAATGCAGAGTTAATAAATTTAAGTAAGCTTAAAAAATAAATGTTATTTATTTAAGAAGTAACTTGATAAGCATTTAGATACTTAATACATGACCTTGAAATTGCATGTAGACCATGTACTTAGATTATTTCTAAAGCATTATTATTATCATTACCACCCCTATATTAGCTTGATCTGTTGGACTGTGTGTCTGGTAAAAAGTTTGTTAATGCTATTTCACCCACTTTCTGTTATCCGATTAAGCTGGAACTTTGTACAATTGTTCATCGTCAATGACAACACATGAATCAATTTATGCAATTAATTAATTAAATTAAATAAATTAATTAAAATATGCAATTAATTAACTAATTCGTTTTTATTTTGTTTTCTACAGATAAATTGCCCATTTTCTACTAAATGTTATACTTCACAAGCAGAACAAAGGATAAAGTAAAGTAACAATAATAATGGTGGTTAAAAAAAAAAACCCCCCCCCCCCCCCCCCCCCCCCCCCCCCCCCCCCCCCCCCCCCCCCCCCCCCCCCCCCCCCCCCCCCCCCCCCCCCCCCCCCCCCCCCCCCCCCCCCCCATACATGAGACAGGTGTTTTAGCTTTTTATTTAAATAGCTTTTCAATTATTCTTTCCCAGCTATGGTCTCCTGACTCCCATTTACAATATGATGCATGATCAAACCCTTGCCACCACATAACCCCATCACCTGACTCAGTCATCTGGCTGGAAGCTGTCACCACCCAGGGAAAGGCAGTCTGCAACCACTGTTGACCACAATGCCCCTGACCTAAAGCTCTGGAGTGCTAGATACCAACAAGTGATCTAGGCATTGGCCAAGCAGAGGTTAAAGACCTTTTCCACTGGGTAGTACTGGAGACTGGTGACTATTCACTTGATGGTAAGGCATTCCTTCTTACTGGTGCTGTACTTATTTTCCACATAAAAATATTGCAGCACTGGGCATTTTTTTCCCTTTCACAACCTTTATCAAAACTGCCCCAATTCCCTGTCCAACAAATAATTCTGTGTTTTCCTTTATCCTCTCATTGTATGGAGTATTGGGATGGTTATATTTAAATTTAAAGTAAAAACATTTCAGAATAAAAAAACAGACACTTGGACTTAACCAGTGTCCTCACTGTCCGATGCCGGTTATGAAACCAGTTTCAAAATCACCTACATTCACAAATTTCCTGCTACCTATAAAAGTACAATTACTACATTTTTGCAGAGGCTGCGATTTGGCTTTGCTGATTTTTCAGATGTTCTTAATTAGTGAAGATTTCATTTGAGTTAGTTCTGTCTGGGTAATTAAGGGTGTGTGTAATTGTGGTTCGGTTACTCTATGTGGCTGTGAGAGTATGAAAATTGGTAATGAGCCTTCTGTTGTAATAAGATAAGCCTATTTCAATCCCTTTTTAAAACCCTATAAACCTTTTTAAAAAATAGAACCGGATTAAAGTTTTATATTGCTGTCTCATAAGCAATTTTCCATACATCTTGAAAGAAGCCAGACAGAATATTGTTACCTCATTAGGATACAGGTAATCTAAAATTATTTATGTTATGATGTAACATGTTTTAAAGTGGTGTGTAAATGCTTACCATTTATGCACCATCAAGTTAATGTATTCAAAGGCACTGCAGTAACTACTGGAGGTGCTGGAGTTTAAAGTCCTTTTTTGTTTGGTTCTGGCAATTAAAGTGATTTTCTTAAATGGCTGGATTCTGGTTCAGTGCTAAGGTCATACTTATATATTTCACAGCCTGTTGTATCACATTGCATTTTGATCCTGGGTTAAAATGTAAAAATATTCCAGACAAATGTTAAATCCATTCTTCACACTTATTCAGAAACACAGCTGCAGCCGATCTAATGTTGCTGCCTTGGTGTCTGTTAGAGTGTATGCAAAACCTAGATCCCTGGCTGTAGTGGTGTCATATAGTATTACATTGTTAAAGAGTCGTAATACAATCCTAACAGTGCATGCACTTTCTGTTTTCTCTTCTGTTATTACTGGCAGACTGATAACTTCATAGGGGTTGAATTCTGTAAATAATCCATTGATTTACAGACAAAGAATTATGTTGCACTGCAGGTGGCACCATATCCATAAATATAAATTATAACATTATAATGGATTAACTGTTTTGCTGGCTGACAGATTAACAGCTTTTAACAGAGCAGACAGACATAAAGGCCTTTAACAGAACAAGACAGGCATAAAGGCATAAACAAAAATGAACAGGCATGAAGGCCTGAACAACGATTATTAAGAGAATACGCTTTCTTTGTCAGTATCTCTCCTTATGACTATAAAATAGTAAATAGAGAAATTCTGTAGCTGTGAGGCAGTGCCCACAGGAGCAGGGCAACAAAAAGTGTGGGTATGCAGAAGGTACAGAATGTTCACTACAGAGAACAAATGGCAGAGGCAAAAGCAATATGAAGCTACACCAGAACTAAGTGCAGCAGGGCCAAATTGACTTGCAAGAGGCTGTTTGTGGTTGACTTGAGTATACTGCAGTCACTGTGGGGTTGATGAAGATGCTTGAGGTTGACTTATATGTGGAAGGGATTCTAGTAGATGACTTTAGTGCACAAGGACTGTTTATGGCAAATCCTAACATAACTATTTGAACAGGGTTGCAGTGACTAATAAACAAGCTACATGCAGAACATGTGGTAAGAGTGATATTTTCTGCATCACAGATTTATATCTTGTTTCTCCTTCTTTCATTTTCCCACTCTCTCACACACACATGCAATAAAAATGGGTTAATTAAATAAACATGCACTTAATTATTATTGTATTGGCCGTTGTCAGTATGTAAATTATTTTACCACTATTGATGTTATTATTAATGTTTAAATCAGCCCTCTCTTTTTTGTTAAATATCTGCTGATATCAAGGCCTCTTTATTTACATAATCTATGTTTCTGCATTGTTGTTACAATTAATGGCCTAATTTCCATCCATCCTTCCATCCATTATCTTCTGCTTTATCCTCTACTAGGGTTGTAAGGGGGGTTGTGTCCCCATGCCCATCCAGGGGAGAATATGTGTGCACACACTCACACAGACACAACACACTCTATATGGGGTAATTTGGAAAATTCAATTGACCTAGAATTCATGTTTTTGGACTGTGGAAGAAAGCCGGAAACCCCGGAGGAAACCCATGTGGACACAAGGAGAAAATGGAATCTTCACTCAGATTTGGATTCAAACCCGGGAATCCCTAGCACTGAGAGGCAAACATGCTAACCACTAAGCCACCTTGTCGCCCGCCTAATTTCCAAATCAACAAAAATTTAAGATGACACTTTTTTTTAAAGAATTTAAAACTCTATTTAAAACTTTTAAGCTCGTGCAATAATATAGGCATCTATCAGGGTTAGTCTTTTGTGATAATAAGAATGAATGAATTTCTAAATCTAAAAAAAGTCTTAGAAAACCAGCTAAGAAATCTTTTTTTGTTCTGTGCATTTTAACCATCTTTTTATGGATAAAGCCTAGGTCTGTCTGGTTCTTGGACCACCTGCCATGTTTTTTAAGGTCTAGTCACAGCTTATTAATGATGATTAGGTTGTTGGACTTTCATTTACAGTATAATATTTCTTGTGTCACTCTTTGCAACACAAACCCAATCATAATCAATTCTTACACATTCTAAAAAGTTGGAAAAGTGTACACAGCACGTATTTGCCTCAAATCAGTGTTTTCTTTTATGCAACATGATTTTTTTTTGCATTTCATAAATGTTAATATTAAACTGCAATCCTAAATAACAGTTGTTTTGCTGAAATTAAAAACAAATTTGATTATGTACCTGCTAATACAGCAAACTGTAATCTCTTTTAACTTTTAACTTTTGAGCAAAACACAGTCACCAGACTTCTAGCAGTCTTCTATCAGCCTAAGGCTGTCTCCACAAGACAGCTGTCTCATCCATCTTCCATCGGTGTTAGAATAGCTCTTCTCTTCATTGGGGTTCACTGTAGGCTTTCCACAGAACCTCAGTAGTGTTGTTGAAAATGAGAGGTCATTAAGGGTCAGGGTCTCATTTGATAGCGCTGGGAGAAGGGGACTGGGCAGTGAGGTAGGTTGTACACAGATGGTGGCATTTGAAAATAGAGTCTGTAAGGGAGAGTCACAAAGAGACTCTGTGGTAACATTCCATTCCTGACCCTCATCAGGTTTAGCACCTCTTGTTCTTTTCTCTTTATTTGACAATTTTTTTTTTAATGGGCTTCTAGCTTTTAAGAATTTCTTCAAATTTAGGCTCATGCTGCATGTGACATCACCAATAACACTTGTACACTTACATATAACACATATGCATAAACACATACTGTACATATATAAATGAATATGCTGTGCACTTCTTTGTTTTCTGAAGTATTTTTTTTTAAATCAGTGTAGGTATTACACAAGAAAACAGATATGTTTACAGTAATCCATGTAAATGTTGTCAGATGTGCACAGATTCAACAATAAAAAAAATTTAATTTAATTTTTTATTTTAATTTAGTGATGTTAAAAAGCTTTTCAGTAGGTGACATGGTTTGGCTTTTAGCATGGCTTTCAAATGTGAAATGAATCTAGAGTACCAAGAGAAAACCAGCTCAGGCATATGGGGGACATGCAGACTCCACACAGAGTAGACTTTTGTTCACCCCAACCAGTGTGATGTATATTGTAACGAATATAAAGGACAGACCATGAGTCGGGTAGCTATTTTAGCAGGTATTGCCTTTTATTGATCACACAGTTATGTAACACACTTATGTACACATCTTCTTCTCTCTTGTTCCTGTGAATCACCCTTATGTCCCCACGCCACAAGGCGTGTCGAAACGCCCGCAGAAACCATTCCTATTGCCGGGGCAACCTGACAACCCGCATTGTGGCGCCTATACATGGTGCCCCCCATAAACTCCACGGGATGTGGACGACACGTTACACCACAATATATAGTATTGTATAAATTTACATATTCATATACATATTATAAAAAGTTTACAAAGTGCATATATAAAATGGTAATAATATGTAGATGTGACAGCTGAAACATGTTCATGCACCAATCTGTGAATGAGAGGCAGAGACAGGGAAACAGGTAAGGTGCACAATCATTTAGTTCAAGTACACAAAGTGACATCAATAGAAACAAAGATTTAAAAGCCATTGGCCCTAGAGCACAGAAAACCATTCAGTCTTGCATTACCAGATAGATGGTCTAAGCTTCATGAGCTTAACTAAAGCAATAAGCAAGACAATGTGGTGCTTCTTTAAACACCTCTCCAGGCTTATGCATGTGAACAATCGGAGCTGCGTGTTACTGATAGACATTGACAGTGTTATGGCAAAAATTGTTCAGCCATAGTTTTTTCTCTCTCTTGTGCTCTTCCTTGTGTGGCTGGGATAGGATTATTCTGGATGTCTGTTTACAGTTGGTTAAAATCTGCTGACATGTTTCTTTCATCTTGTAGAAACCCAGCAATAATCAACAGATTGTTTTTCTTATTCTTCGTTTTGCAGATGGCTTGCACTTGGACATAAGACATATTTGTATATCTAAAGTCTGTTGTTTACCTTATTTAACTTTTTGAACTTGTGCTTTTTGTCACCCAACTAGATTATTTAACATGCTTTTAACTGGCCAAACAACAAAGTTGCAGGTCAGTACACCTGCAGTGTACTGTTTACACATTTTTACAATAATGCAGGGATGATTTATTAAGTATTATTAATTTAATATGTTTTGACAAAGTCAGAGAGCAACTACTAAGGCCTTAAATGCCACACGAGACTTGAAGCTGCAGGTTGCCTTCCATGGCCTATACATTGAACTAGCCTTGTTGACGGAAGAAGAGGTTTAAACCACACATGTACGCACACATGCTGGATTTATGGATTTAGAGCATTTATTGAGCGTGTATTGGTACATGTAAACAGCAACAACCACTATTTATATGTTCCAAGAAACAATATAATAATATTATGGATTACATAATATTGACTGAGTTCTACCAGTGGGAACATTCTAGTTCATTCTAAACATTCTTTATTTAGTGGGGACATAAATAAACCAAGAAAAGAAGGCTACTTCTGTTACTCAATTAAAATGCTTTTTAAAGCTTAATAATGAACCACATTGTGTTTTGAAATTGATAAACATCAAGCTTTACATCAAGAACAAGTCTTATAATGTCAGGCTTGGGAGGGCTAAGCCACTCCCCCTAATTTCCTGAGTTAGGATTTGGTCGTTCGGGGTTCCTGTAGGTAGGGCCCATCCCTGTGAGCTGGGATTGGGTCCTACCTAGTCACATGCGGCCTGCTGACGAAACTTAAAGAGCGCATGCGCCCTGAGTCAACAGGCCAGCATTGCTTAAGTTACGTTGGGTTGTTTATGAGCTATGTTTGTGTTCGGCGTCGTGTTGCGTTCGTTTTGGCTTTGGTTTGTGAAGCTTTTTTGTTTATTAAACATCACCCTGCTGCTTACCTGGTCAACTGGCTCACTTATTAGCACCGAGTGCATCTCGCTCGTGCATAGCACCGCGCAGCGCCGCCTTTAGACAAACTGCGTCCCCAATTGTGACAAAATGCTGGCCTCCACCACCTAGCAAAGTCCAGGAGTCCTCGTCCGGGTAAGCGCCTCATAATTTTTTTGTTGTTCCCCGCTGCCGCGCATCCCGTTTGGTCGGTCCGCTCCGGCAGTCGGGTCCTTAGCCGTTCCCTGGCTGCTGCATTAGCTCGGTGTTAGCTCAGCCATTAGCCACTTCTCCGGCCGCAGCATTGGCTGCATTACCTCGGCGCTGGCCCTGCCATTGGCCGCTTCTTCGGCTGCAGCATTAGCTGCATTTCCTAGGCGCTAGCGCCACCATTAGCCGCTTCTCCGGCTGCAGCGTTAGCTGCATTAGCTCGGCGCTAGCCCCTCCATTAGTCGTTTCTCCGGCTACAGCATTAGCTGCTTAACATCGGTGCAAGCCCCACCATTATATTTTTATGTATGGGGAGATCGTGCTCCCTCTCTCTGTTCCGTGTAAGCTCCTGGCACCTTGCGACGGAATGGCTTTGAAGCCACTTCCGTACATCATCGGCAGTCGCAAGGTGTTTAAAAAAGTTTCCAGTCAGGAGCTATCGGACAGGGAGAGGGTGCTGTTCTACCTCTTCAGACTCCTGGGTCCCGCGCGGAGGTGGGCCGAGAGGCTAGTGACCGCCAGGGATGACTGCCTTACTTCTGCCAGCCGTTTGGAGGCGGCCTTCTTAGGTAGGTTCTCCCCGGTTCAGGATTCCAGCGCCGTCAGCGAGCACCTGCGCACCGTGAGCAATCAGCTTCGCAGCTTGCGGATCAGTACGCCTTCAGCGTTCAGCCGCTTGCCGTCAGCGTACCGTCTAGCGAGCCGAGCCGCACAGCCTGTAAGCCGCTATACGCCGCCAGCGTGCCGCTCCGCGCCGTGAGCAATCCGTCTTGCAGTCTCCGGACCAGTGAGCTGCCCAGCAAGCCGCTGCGAGCCGCTTCGAGCTGTAAGCGAGCCGCTCCACCAGTAATTAGCCGAGCGCCGCCAGCGTGCCGCTCTGCACTGTGAGCAATCCGCCTTGCAGCCTCCGGACCAGTGTTCCGCCCTGCACGCCGCTCCGCGCCCTCAGCGAGCCGCCTGCGAGCCGCCGCACACCGTCTGCGAGCCGCCGCACGCCGTCTGCGAGCCGCTCCACCAGTAATCCGCTTCGCGCCGCTAGCGAACCGCTCTGCATGGCCAGCGTCCTCAAGAGGCGTCCGTGATCTGCTCGGGTTGCGTCCGGTACTTGGGTCCAGCCTCGGTGTGTCCCGCCTCGGTAGACAAGGACTTAGTATTATGTGGTGTTGCTGTGATACTGGTCCTCTATTTTTGTGTCCAGTAGGCGGAGAGGAATCAGGCTGAGAGAGAGGGCAAGGTGTCCGGCAGATCTCAAGGGGTTCAGTCCAGTGGTCCGATGGGGAAGCAGTGGTCATCCAAGATCCCCGTTCAGGAACAGCTCTGGACCGTGGGTCACCCGCGCTGGACTGTTTGCCCCTCGTTCGGGATCAGTTAACCCCCGCTCTGGACCGTGGTTTGTCCACGCTTGACTGTTTGCCCCTCGTTTGGGACCATCTGCCCTCTGCTCTGGACAGTTTGCCCGCCGCTCAGGAGGCAGGGTACTGTATTCCTGACACCTAGCATGAGGACAAAGATTGTGCCGCGATCGCGTCCACTCGGGTCACCTCTGCGGTCGCGTCTACCTCGGTTGCCCCTGCTGTCGCACTCCTGCCTGCGTGGGAGTCCGCAATACCCTCTCCAGCATCTGAGCGGGAGTCTCTTCGGCTTCTGAGCCCGCAGGTATCGCCCCGAAAGGGCCAAGTCGCCTCAGCGTCCCGAAAGGGCCACGTCGCCCCCGTGTCCTCAAGGGGTCACATTGCCCCGTGCTCTCAAGGAGTCACATCGCCCCAACACTCTCAAAGTGTCACGTCGCCTCCGCACCCTTAATAGGCCAGGTCACCTCTGCGCGGTCAAGGGGTCAAGTAGCCCACGCGCTCTCAAAGGGCCACATCACTTCCGTAAGCTAAAAAGACTTCGCCGCTTTAGCGCCCTCAAAAGGCCGCGCCGCCTCAGTGCCCTCAATAGGCATCGCCGCCCTCGTGCCCTCAAGAGGCTGCATTGCTTCCGTGAGCTAAAAAGACCTCGCCGCTTTAGCGTCCTCAGAAGGCCACGCCGCATTCGTGCCCTCAAAGAGGCATCGCCGCCTTCGCACCCTCTACAGGCCTCGTCGCCGTCGCATCCGCATAGGGCCCCGGGCCCCCTTTGTTTTGTTTTTTTTTCCCCCGGGTGGCCATAACCCCCAGTTGTTTTGGGGGGGCGATATGTCAGGCTTGGGAGGGCTAAGCCAATCCCCCCCTGATTTCCTGAGTTCGGATTTGGTCGTTCGGGGTTCCCGTAGGTAGGGCCCATCCCTGTGAGCTGGGATTGGGTCCTACCTAGTCACAAGCGGCCTGCTGACGAAACTTAAAGAGCGCATGCGCCCTGAGTCAGCAGGCCAGCATTGCTTAAGTCACGTTGGGTTGTTTATGTGCCATGTTTGTGTTCGGTGTCGTGTTGCGTTCGTTTCGGTTTTGGTTTGTGAACTTTTTTGTTTAATAAACATCACCCTGCTGCTTACCTGGTCGCCTGGCTCGCTTATTAGCACTGAGTGCATCTCGCTCGTGCATAGCACCGCGCAGCGCCGCCTTTAGACGGACTGCGTCCCTCATTGTGACATATAATCTATATAGCATATATTTATTTTGTGACTGATAATATATATTCAATATACAATACTCATTCATTCATTCATTATCTCCCGCTTATCCTCTATTAGGGTCGCGGTGGGGTTCCCCATGCCCATCCAGGGGAGAACGTCTCGGGCGCTGGGCAGATAGACCCAGGACAGGGCGCCAATCCATCGCTGGGCATCAATATACAATACTGTAGAAGATATTCTATAAAACGCTAAAAGAGGGCAAGAGAGAGTAAAAAGGAACCATTAATAATTTAAATAAAAGTTCATAATTTTTAGCGACTTTTTAACTTGCTTTTTAGGCTTATAGTTATTAAGTGATTAAACAATCATTGTTCAGCATAAAATATGGATTATTTTAAGCAGATGGCTGTTTGGCTTTTCCAATGGTACAAAAACAGAGCAGGTCTCACAGGATCATTGTGGAAGGCTTCCTGTCTGTTTGTAGACTTTTCTTCAAGATGAATTTAAATTGTATTTCAACCGAGATAGCAACTAAAGAAGACTTGTTAATTGGGTGAAACTAGTGCCATAATCAATGCTGTACGCTGCACAAGTTGAAAACATTCCTAAACAATGTTATTTTTAACAAAAACTATTATTAACTATAGAACATAGGGCTTTATTTGCAGCAGCGAACATATACCTCAAACATGTTTATGGTAAGCATTGCAAAAATATTACTTTTACATTCTTATTATTATAATTTTAAGTTTCCCCCATTTGACAATTTATTCACAAATTCTGAACAAATTTATTTGTTGAACTTATTCTTGTTGAACTATTAAAAGTTGTTATTTTTTACAAAAGTATCCCCCAAAGAGCACCCAGAGACATATACCAGATGCTCCTTTGTCTTCTACTGCACCCATATTCAACTACAAGCAGATGGGAGGTGTTAAGCTGGGGGATGCAAGCTATAGGAAAGTGGTGGGGTGCTTGAAAGTGTGTAATAAGGTAATTGTGTGACCCATATGTAATGTGCCACACTTTTGGCCTTAAGTAGCCTATACATCTCCCAGCTTTTAATCTTTTAAAATCTGGCCTGAGGGGAGTGTCTTTCAGAGACTCCGTAGGGTTTACATACAAAGGGCAGTCCATGACAAGCTGGCATATCCATTTACAGACACAAATATGCCTCTAATTTCTGCTGCTTTAATTAAAAAAACTCATTTTGTAAAGCTAATGCAAATTAAAGATCATTTCCACGTCATATAAAACACATACATACATACATACATACATACATACATATACAACCTATAAAAACACTATGGGCATGTAGGTGGCAAAAAAAACTTTATGCTGAAGTTTATGTCTATATTACATTGTGCAGCTTTTGCTACTGTTGGCTTTTGATTTCTTACTCAATAATGGATTGATTTCAGCTGTTTTTGGCCCATTGTGTAAATAGTCATTTATACAAGGGCTACTAAATATCTGTTAGTGGCCAAGGATGTTTAGAAAGGGCTTTGAGATTACATTCTATGGCAGCTGGCAGAGCTGTAATTAAATCTCTGCTTAAACACTGTCCTTTGGGCCAGAAGGTAAATAGTGCATAAATACTGACTAAATACTGACTGTTCCTTTGGGTAACCTGTGTAAAAGTAAAAAAAATTCCCCCACAACCTTAGTGTTAACACTGTGAAATCTGTAATTTTGGAATGCTACTACTCCCAAACAAACAAGAGAATTTGTTCTGTGGTTACTCAGGTAAATAGACAGTTGAATAGCATGTGTTATGCTTCATGGCGCGACATCCACATCTTGTGGCATGAAAGCCAAAACACACTTTCTCACTCCTGGCTAGCTTACACCAAACTTATCTTATCTTAAAGGAGTTTAATATTGTTTGAACACTAATATTAGATCTTTAAAGGTGTTTTAAAGGATTTATAAAGGATAGTAAGATACACCATACATCTCTGTCATGGAACGTTTGCACATGTGTATTATGTGTTTATACAGATCTGCAGACATAACTCAGAAGTGTATGCCAAAGAATTTAAAAGGGAGACTTGTTACGACAAACTCCAAAGCTTTTGACGATTTGGCAAACACAGAAATTATTTTAAAATTAAGGTAATTTAAGAACATTTAAAAAATCACGACAGCGTTACGCAAACACGACAGTATTATGACGTAAACACGTCCAAGTTCATGAACTTCCTGTTTCAAGGAAACATGGAACCAAACAACATGGTGAATGCTCCTCTGCCTTTCGACTTAGCATTAAATGAAAATATTGGTGTCTTTAGGGAAAAAGAGAAGCCATGTGACATTGTTTTTTAAAACTAAACGCATGGGTTAAATTAGACATTTCTTTGGAATTGACCAAGTTAAGTGACGCATCTGAACTAACCACGAGGTTTTGGTTGGTTTTTTTGGCTTAAATTTACTTTAGTGATTGCTTAAATGGCACTACATTTGCATGCGGTTAGTCTTTTTTTTTTTTTTTTAATGCATGTAAAATATTCAGCCATTTGGTGCCGGCCAGAGCTTGAACCCCACCCAAACACCTATTTATTTTTTAAGAAAAATGGTTATCTGAAGATGTTTTTATGGGTGGATTAGAAAGAATAGAACACATCAACGTATTTAAGCTTTTACAGGTTTTAAAACCTGCATTTGTTTTTGGTGTTATTACTGTATGATTTGTAGTGCACAGTGTAGCATGTGTTTTGGAATTCATAGGTTTCAGCACAATGTCAAGAAAATCCTTTTGGCTTTTATGCTGAAGTGGTCTATGATAACATGGCCCACCCATTAAGAAGATGTACCCCATTTTTAAGTATCTACGAAGGACAGACTGTGGAAGCTGTGAGGACCAGCGTTAGGTAAAATGTTGAGTTTTCTGTATTTTTATAACGTGTTTTTATTTATTATCTTCAACTAAAAGTTTAACATTTAAATTTCTGTTCTGTTATCTGATATATAGACGCATATGGATAAATGAAGGTAAATATTACAATAAGCCCTCAAAGATTTATTAAAGCTCCTTAGATCGGTATTTGTTGGTCTGAGTGATTAAAAATTCCTGTATTAACAGTCCAGTCGAATGTGGATACAATTCAAATGCTAGATGATCCTGCTGCAGTTTTTCATGAACAACGTAATATCCCTTCAACACAAGATGTGCCTGAGTCTGCGCTTCAAGCTCAACCTCAAGCGTTTATTAATGGTAAGAAACATTCTGCATATTTTATTATTCGAGTCATTAATTTTTTTTCTAAGGCACTTAAATGATCAGGGAGGTGGGAGTTGTTGAAGCATTTACCAGGACGCATAGAATGATGTGAAAATAAAGACACTTGAAACAGTTGATTTCAAAGCAGATTCACAAAAAAATATCACATCTAGGTAGATTTAGTCAGTGTACCTACAACCATGTTTTTGTGCTGTGGGAGGAATTGCCTCTGGAAGCAACTCTACAAAAGCTCGTAAAAATTGTGGAAAATTTTGCTAATGGCCCTGTCCTTTCTATTTAAGAATGCTGTAGCACCATGCTGTAATGAGCTCACACTACATGACATTGTCGACTAAGAAACATGAAGAGACTCCAAGATGATCTTGTTAAAAAGTCTTTTAAGCTTAATGACATTAGCAGCATATTGACATGACTGCTTGTAGTCATTAATCTACTACAAAATATAACATGCATGGCAACGAGGGAAATGTGGGTGTAACCAAAACCAATTGCAGAAAATTACAATAGACAAATAACAGTTTCAAAAGTGTAGCATGACACGTTTTTTTAACCTTTAACCTAGTTGTTTATGCTTAGTTTCGTGACAAGTTTTCTGACTTTGCGTCCATTTACACATTATGGGAGGGGGATTAGCATAGTGTTGCCACTTGGCTCTCCACCAGCAGCAAAGCACCATCAGTAACGCCAATGTCCTCTGAAAGGAAGCACAGGCAGCATACAGTAAGACGTTAACCCCCTGCTAGCTGTGCTGCTTAAACCAACCAGAAAAAAGCGAAACTGACAGCCCTCAGCTTTCGCTAAAAACCCTGGGTGAGCTAAACGCAAAAACCCTTGCCCTTCTTGCAATTGTCAGTTCACAACAACCGTTTACATGTACTTTGTCCGGCGCTGGCTTTCTAGGCACATAGTTTTCTGACTTTGCCTCCAGTTACACATAATGAGAGGGGGAACAGCATAGTGTTGTGTCTTGGCTCTCCACCAGCAGCAAAGCACCATCAGCCATGCGGTTGTCCTCTGAAAGGAAGCACAGGCGGCATACAGTAAGACTTTAACCCCCTGCTAGCTGTAGGCAGAAGCTGAGGGCTGTCAGTGGCGCTTTCTTCTGGTTGGTTTAAGCAGCCCAGCTCTTAGACTGTGCTCATCTTGAGCAGATGTGAAAATGACTCCTCCCAGCATCTCAGCATCATTGGTAGTTGTATCTTTTGCCTTTTTGTTACTTTTGACTTTTTTGTGTATGATGCACACATGATCTAAAGTAAACATTTGTGCCTTTGTTTAATTATAAGAGAAGAATGCCAGCTGAGGTATGGTTTGGGTTTTCGGAGACACATGCGTACCACGTTTAGTATGTAGACCAGACGTTGCCAACACGGTGGCAGTGGACACCTGTTCACCCTCATGGACCACGTGTGTCGCTCGCATGACATTTTCCTAGAAATTGAACTTACAGAAATTACTCTTTCGTGAGCAAACAACTAACATCACAGACAGAAAAGACAACACTTTTTTAAAGGATTTGATATTAGGCAGCACTGTGGCTTAGTGGTTAGCATGTTCGCCTCTCAGCGCTAGGGATTCCCAGTTCGAATCCCCATCTGGCTGGAGTTTCCATGTTCTCGCCGTGTCCGCGTGGGTTTCCTCTGGGTTCTACTGTTTCCTCCCACAGTCCAAAAACATGGATCAAGTCAATTGAGTTCTCCAAATTGCCTCGTGTAGAGTGTGTTTGTTTGCGTTTCTGTGTGAGTGAGTGTGTGCCCAGCGCTGGATTGGCGCCCTGTCCTGGGTGTATCTGCCCAGCGCCCGAAACGTTCTTACCTGGATGAGCATGGGGAACCCCACCACGACCCTAAAATAGGATAAAGCGAAAGATAATGGATGGATGGATTTGATATAATCATATGAGTATAAATGATGCGCACACCGAGCTGAAATATGAGTAGTGGCAGCTTGCGAAAGTCAGTTATTTGCGTTTTGCTCAAAGTCCCAAAATGTTTTCAATTGCATTTTACAAATCATGACTAAAATGAGGGCGGCACGGTGGCTTAGTGGTTAGCACGTTCGCCTCTCAGCTCTAGGGATTCTCGGTTCGAATCCCCATCTGGGTGGAGTTTCCATGTTCTCCCCGTGTCTGCGTGGGTTTCCTCCGGGTTCTCCGGTTTCCTCCCACAGTCCAAAAACATGGATCAAGTTAATTGAATTCTTAAAATTGCCCCATATAGAGTGTGTCTGTGTGAGTGAGTGTGTGCCCAGCGATGGATTGGCGCCCTGTCCTGGGTGTATCTGCCCAGTGCCCGAGACGTTCTCCCCTGGATGGGCATGGGGAACCCCACCGCGACCCTAATAGAGGATAAGCGGGAGATAATGAATGAATGAATGAATGACTAAAATGAGAACAAACTACAACTTTTATATTTTGTCAAAATCTCCGGTCCATTGTGTTATCTTAGTAAATCCAGCCGCATGTGTCAGTAAGAGACTGTATATAAAATGCGGTCACTGCAGAAAAACATCACAGACATAAGGATCCTACGGTTGTAAAGAAAATAAAAAAAATACACATAAAAAAACTAAATCAAACTATAAAACAGATATGGAGCTTGAAATGTTATGAAGTATTGAATAACTTCAGTAAATGTTTTACGTTTTTTTGTACAGAGACTGTACGTTTTTAGACGGTCTCTTACAGTCAAACGTCTTCTGCTGTGAGTTCAGCGCTGTTGGTCGTTCTATTTAAATGAAAAGATAGGATTTTAATGAAATATAATGATTGTAGATTGTTCTCTATTCAGTCATGAGTCATTAAAAGTAATTTACAAAATAAAAGTAATTTCCTTGTGAATAAGTGCAGCTTTAAAACGCAAATCTCTGCCGAAAATGGAATATTAAACTTTATCAATCTACAAATGTGTAAACAAAAAAGTAATTCCTCATATTACTCAGTACTCAATTTCTTGAACCCTTGAAGTAGCTCTCAGTGTCAAAAACGTTGATAACCCATGATGTAGACTACACATTACACACTACTCACACTACCGTGCTATGGCATAAATGTTTACAGCATGCAAGCCCCACATAAAAAAAGATTTAGGCCATGCACCACCCAGCCAATGAAGTTACTAATAAAAGACTAATGAAGTTAATACAAGTATAAAAAAAACTATAAGGAACGTCTGACTGCTGTGCTTGTCAACAAGGGTTTTGCCACCAAATATAAAATTATGTTTTACTAGGGAATCGAATCCTTAGTTCCCTCAATGAAATGCAAATTATTTTTTATTTCTCATTACATTCCATTTTTCTTTTGATAGTCCGGCACGGTGGCTTAGTGGTTAGCACGTTCGCCTCTCAGCGCTAGGGATTCCCGGTTCGAATCCCCATCTGGGTGGAGTTTCGATGTTCTCCCCGTGTCTGTGTGGGTTTCCTCCGGGTTCTCCGGTTTCCTCCCACAGTCCAAAAATATGGATCAAGGTAATTGAATTCTCAAAATTGCCCCATATAGAGTGTGTCTGTGAGTGAGTGTGTGCCCAGCGATGGATTGGCGCCCTGTCCTGGGTCTATCTGCCCAGCGCCCGAAACGTTCTCCCCTGGATGGGCATGGGGAACCTCACCGCGACCCTAATAGAGGATAAAGCGGGAGATAATAAATAAATGATTTTTTTTTTTAATATTCTATGTGGCACTGTTAAAATAAAGCTGGCATGAAATGATGAGACGTTTCTTTCTTTTTATTTTTTTTTGTATTAAAACTTTTAAAGTCAGTGGGGGTTAAATACTTATTTCCTCCACTGTAATATTCAAAGTAAATAACAATGATATTGTAGCGGCAGAAAAGAAGTTGAGTAACAATTTCAGCAGAACATGTCCTTTTATTCACACACAAGCACATAAACTCCAACAAACTCCAGCTCTTTCACACTGAACGCAGTCTGCGCTCCCATCTATATTTCCTGACTGCAGGGCAAGGTTGGAAAATCTGCAGGTACCATTATCATTGGTGGGGCAACCTTGCCAAACCTTGCCCCGCACACAACATTGTGAGCTCCACAAAATGGTGAATGTATGTGGTCGTCACAATATGTTTAACTGTAAGCAAAAATAATCTTGACAAATTGATTGTGATTTATTTGTAGTTGTTCATTGTGTGTATGTTTTCAGATGCTATGGTAGTGGGAGGCACAGGAAACTCCAGGCATGGGCAATTGGATAGTTGTGGGTCTCAGGAGGAGGACGACTGCGATAAGCCTGTAAAAAAAAGAAAGAAAAAAGCACGACGAAGAGGGGGAAGAAAGGCGCATCGAGTTCATCGTTAATAGGCAACACTAATTATACCAGCTACCAACTGTTAGAAATTAAGTTACAATAAATCTTTTTCTAGTTTACACTACTACACCCTCTAGAGTTAATAATTAGTCCTCACTGTAACTGTGTAGTATTTGAGTCACATATATGTTACCAATCAAGAAGTAAAAGAACTTTATGGGTTAATACCACATTAAAAAACATTGTGCTCCTAAAGTTAAAACACTATTTAAAAATAATTATATCTGTGATTCATAAATTTACTTAACTCTTTTAACAGCCAAAAAGAAAAATGAGCATTGGACTCATGTAGTGTTTTCAACAATAAACCTAATTGTATTTGTTGATTATAAATATTTGTTAAATATAAACAGAAAATTTGAAAAAATATTTGTGTAACACACTCAGAAAAAACAAAAAGATGGATGAATCCACAGTCTGAGATTCATTAAGAGACTAACTGTGGGTGGCATGGTGGTTAAGTGGTTAGCATGTTCAACTCTCAGTGCTGGGAATTCAGGTTTGAATCACAATCTGGGAGGAGTTTCCATGTTCTCCCTGTGTCCGTGTGGGTTTCCTCCAGGTTCTCAGGTTTTCTCCCACAGTCCAAACACATGGATTCAACGTAAATTGAATGCTTTAAATTGCCCCATATTGAGTGTGTTTGTGTCGGCATGTCGGTGTGAGTGAATAAATTGATAGCGATAAATTGAAGCACTGTCCTGGGTGTATTTGCCCCGCACCCGAAACTTTCTTCCCTGGATGGGCATGGGAACCCCTCTGTGACCCTAGTTGAAAATTAAATGGAAGATAATGAATGAATGAAGAATACTAACTATGCCCAGCAATGGACTGGCAGGCTCTCCTGAGTGTATCTGCTACACACTTTTCAGTTGTGTTTAAATTTAACAAATAAAATGCATACTGCCAAAAAATCCTATTTCCCATAAGTATTTTAGTTTTAGTTTTAGTTTTTTCTGCATATTGTTTATTAATTTATATAACTGCTTCAGTTTTTGCTGCGCCTCATGTCAGTTTATCTCTGTTTATCTTTGGTCTATGTTTCCATCTAGTGGCATTTAGGATATCTTAACTCAGTGCTAGGTTTGCAAATAGTGTTTTTTTTTTTTTTATTACATTTACAGTTGTATAGTTTGTATATTTTTAACCTTGTGTTCTTACTTATTGTAATATATTATACTAACTTTGTTTTATTTAAATTTTACCTTATTCTCATACTTAACGTGTGGAGTCACTAATTAAAGCACTTTACTGCAAGTTGTATTGTGTACCAGGCGGCACGGTGGCTTAGTGGTTAGCACATTCGCCTCTCAGCGCTAGGGATTCCCGGTTCGAATCCCCATCTGGGTGGAGTTTCCATGTTCTCCCCGTGTCTGCGTGGGTTTCCTCCGGGTTCTCCGGTTTCCTCCCACAGTCCAAAAACATGGATCAAGTTAATTGAATTCTCAAAATTGCCCCATTTAGAGTGTGTCTGTGTGAGTGAATGTGTGCCCAGCGATGGATTGGCGCCCTGTCCTGGGTCTATCTGCCCAGCGCCTGAGACGTTCTCCCCTGGATATGCATGGGGAACCCCACCGCGACCCTAATAGAGGATAAGCGGGAGATAATGAATGAATGAATGAATGTATTGTGTACCTATGTAAAAATTGTGAAAACAAACAAACTTGACACAACAGACCTCTGAGGAATAGACTGACAGGTTGGCTGTACAAGGTCCTAAACGTTAGGTCCTAAATAATGATGTTTTTTTTTCTAGTCTGTCTTCACCTGGTGGCAGTCAGGTGTTCTAACTTCAGTAGAGGTTGTGCTGTGAACAATGCTGTTAAAAATAATTAATTTGTATGACATTTTGAAAACATGCATGTTTAGGAGTTTGTTGGTATGTATATGTGTGGTGTTGCTGTTTATAGTCATGACGTGAACCCTGTTTTCAAATTGAATGCATGTTGCATTTAAAAATAAAACAGCTATGGCACCGCTGTGGGGGCTTTTCCCAAAATTGCCAGTTATTCTTTATAACATTTTTATTCTGTATTTTATCTGGGATGTTATGTTTGCAAATGTCATCACAATTATTACCCTGTTATCAGAAGTACTGTGTATTGTTACAAATCAAATCTGTTTATAAACAGATTCTCAAATAACATTTTGAGTTTAATAAACTGAGCAAATTGTTGTTTGAAGGTATTAAATTTAAGCAACAAGTAAGTTCATTTTTCATTTTCGCCCGCTTCATCCTCTAGTAGGGTCGCGGTGAGGCTCCCCATGCCCATCCAGGGGAGAACGCCCCGGGCAGACAGACCCAGGACAGGGCTCCAATCCATCGCTGGGCACACACACACCCACACTCTATATGGGGCAATTTGGAGAATTCAATTGACCTGATCCATGTTTATGGACTGTGGGAGGAAACTGGAGAACCCGGGGGAAACCCACGCGGACACGGGGAGAACATGGAAACTCCACCCAGATAGGAATTCGAACCGGGAACCTAGTGCTGAGAGTCGAACGTGCTAACCAAGCCACCGTGCCGCCCGCAACAAGTAAGTTTAGTATAAAATTCAATCTGTTGCATAGCTGCAGTCTGCAGATTGTTTAGAGCGTTCGTATATATAATCCATCATTGGCCGCCAGGGGCGCTGTAGAATTATTACACCGGTATTTTATTAAAGAGCCTTTTCTCCTGTTTTTTTGACAATCCGGCCGACTGTATTACTGTAATTATTCATGTTGTACGTTATTGTCTGTTGAGGGTTGGTGTGTTTTTTTAGGTTGTTTCAACCCCTTTGTTTTTACTAAGATGTCAAACACTGAGTAGAGCAGCGCGCTGTCTCTCCTACTAGCACCAAGCTAAACTGCGGACAAGCAGTGAACACAGTGGTAACAAACACAAACACAACGCTTTAAGTTCCGATTCATCCATAAACAAACCCACCACAGATCTCCAGTAGAATCATGGATCATCTTACATCATTTGGAAGTAAGTAAACTTATCGTTTGATGTTATATACCAACCATGGATCAGGGTTTAATAAATTAGCTTTAGCATCGCTTACGAAGAATTCAGATACGACCAAACGTGCACATACTCATTACATTAAACAAATGTAAAGAAGATGGTGTTAAATGATTGGGACTACATTGCTGATAGGTAAAATACTATTACTTAGTAGTATTTTGACAATAAGTAATAGAAGAGCCGTTTTATTGAACGTGCTTGTTAAAGTTTTGAATTGAGTGTCTCGTGTGATGGCTGTAAGCTGAACAGCTGTCTTTATAACATGTGGTTAATCTATTGCATTTAATCATATGAAAATATAAAATTCAACTTTAATACAATTCTACATCATAACAAAGGTTTTGTATATAAACAGATGGTCAATTTCTTTGCAGGCAACCCCTTTGACAAGCCACCTTGTAGAGGATGTTCTTCGTACCTGGTGGAACCATACATTAAGTGTGCCGAGTGTGGTCCTTCAGAGTTTGTCCTTTGCCTTCAGGTACTGTAAATTAGTAGGTGATACAGTCTTGAAATTTCATTTGTTTAACATTTACTTCGCATAGACAGTTTATTTTTTTAAACATTTTTTACAGTGTTTTACAAGAGGCTACGAGTATAAAAAGCACCAGAGTGACCACAAATATGAGATTTTGGTAAGGGAAAGGTTGCATAAATGTTATACTGGTAATTGCATTGTCAAAATAAAGCAACATTATCAATCATAAACATATAATTACTTACTTACACAACCTAAAGCTCATCACACCTGTATGGGACACGTGACAGCAAAAGCTGAGCATTCAGTAGTCTCACAGGTTGTATTAAGGATCATGCTGGATTATTATTAGTTCATTTTTGATCTATCTATCTATCCATTATATTTTCGTAGCTGTTATTGAATGTTCTTTATCATTAGCAAAGTGGACACGGCACTAATATTAAGTTAATAACATGTGCAGCTACGTGGACATTATTACTAAATGTTCAGCATTTTTATTTGAGCCTTGAGATGTTCTGTTAAAGCATACGTGCTCAGTGAAATAGAAAGTAGTATAGTCACCCCCCCCCCTCCCCCAAGCAAACAAACAAACAAAAAAAGGATTTCGTTTCCAAGCAGGTGACTAGCACATTTGTGCATTTATTTTACAACCCCTTGAACAAGATTGTTGATTTTACAGACATCAGATTTTCCTGTTCTGGATGCAGCATGGACGGCTCAAGAAGAAATGGCTTTACTGGAGGCTGTTATGGACTGTGGATTTGGAAATTGGTCAGGTTTCTTAATCCCATCATTGTAACATAATGAAAAATTAACATTGTAATTTCTGACATGGTACAGTAATTTAGCAAACTCGGACACAACCTCCTGAGGATAGTAAAATTAATTTTTTTTTTTTTAGCATTTTTGTTCTGTGCAAAAGGTACAAAGGTAACAGCGGTCATTGTTGTTTCAGCAGCAGTGGTAGTTGATTTAACAAAGCTGATTTAGTTTCTCTGATAATCTTATGATAGTCATGTGTCAGGTTCTGGAATACCAGCATGCTGTGTAAAATCATACACAGTAGGAACTTTATTACCTATCTCATCCTATATATTATATTGTTTACAAGAAATACAAAAAAAAAACAATGCAAAAAATATTTTTTTAAACAGATGAAATCAAAACTCACCACAGAAATCAGTCAGTAATATTTTGTAATTTTCCAATAAATCATTTAAAATTTATTTTTTGAGGATTATGTTTGTACTAATTTTGCACTAGAATCTTGAACTGGGTATATTTAATCATTCTTTATTGCAGAATTATTTTTGTAGTCCATGTTTTATCTTAGGTGATTGTTTAATCATGGTGCACAAAATTTTTCAGAAAGGCATGGTTGGGTGGGTTTGGTAAAGTAGAATTTGACTTTCCCACATATATCTCTGATTTTAACCGTATCAAATGCCTTGATGTTCATGTGTAACCTCACAACTCTTTTCTAAATAAATAGACAAACATTCTGCCACACTCTAATCTTATGGAAAGCCCTTCCTAGAGATTATAAGCTGTTATTGTTGCAAAGGGGCAGCCAACATGAAATGGGATATCTTAGAGGTCCTGTTGAGTGTCTCAATGCTTTTGTCCATATCACTTCTATGGCATGATCATTTCATGGACATTAATGTTGCATTAAAACTATATTATTTTTCAGTTTACAAATTAATTGGTATATATATATATATATATATATATATATATATATATATATATATATATATATATATATATATATATATATATACAGTATGTATATATATATATATATATATATATGCCCAGTGATGGATTGGCGCCCTGTCCTGGGTCTATCTGCCCAGCGCCCGAGACGTTCTCCCCTGGATGGGCATGGGGAACCCCACCGCGACCCTAATAGAAGATAAGCGGGAGATAATGAATGAATATATATATATATATATATATATATATATATATATATATATATATATGCGCCCAGTGATGGATTGGCGCCCTGTCCTGGGTCTATCTGCCCAGCGCCCGAGACGTTCTCCCCTGGATGGGCAAGGGGAACCCCACCGCGACCCTAATAGAGGATAAGCGGGAGATAATGAATGAATGAATATATATATATATATATATATATATATATATATATATATATATATATATATATATATATATATAATTTATTTATTTTTTCTTCTGACTTTATAGGCAGGACGTGGCCTACCAGATGCGTACCAAAAGTAAAGAAGAATGTGAAACGCACTACATGAAGAACTACATCAACAACCCTCTCTTCTCCTCCACTTTGCTTAGTCTGAGACAGGTGGAGGAGGCTCGCACAGCGGACAGTGCCATTACATTTAAACGTGAGACATGTGGCTTTAGTTTAAACCTGCCTAATGTAGTGTTATGTTGAATTTGATATGATGTTTCTTTGGTCTTCCATATAGTTGTTTAATAAGCAATATTAAATGTATATTTATACTATATAATGCACACATTAATGTTAGTTGTTATTGTGTATTATGGTTGCTGATGATAATAAAGTAACTTTCTAGCAAATATTAGGTTTGTCAGATTAGATGAGTCGCTACCTTTGAATTAACATATTCCCAGTAATTGTTGCAAAAAGTGGCCACTAGGTGTCGGAAGTTAACAAGGAAGCAGCATAATAACCTGTTACCATGGCAACAAATTTACCTGACAGGTTTAAGCATTTTTGGAAGGGCAATAAGAGTAATTCTTTATTCAGTAAGATAAAGTTTTATTATTTATCTTATTATTATTTGTATATTTGTAACCGAGGAGAGTTCACAAACTACTTGATGCCAGTCGCTGTGGTTCTTTTACCAAAGTTATTTATATATATATATATATATATATATATATATATATATATATACATCTTATTATTGCCTTCCTACAGCCACCGATGATCCTCCTAGGCCTTCCTTTGACTCTCAGCTCTCAAGAGATATGGCTGGCTACATGCCAGCACGTGCAGACTTTATGGAGGTAATTGCTCTGGGTTTTCTGTGTTTTGTTAAAAAAAAAAATTAAGTGAAATGATTTTATTTTGTTTAATTTCACTGCCCAACTTACCCACTGTGCAGCTTATAATTACATTATCCTACTCGAACTGTTAATAATCCTTTAGTCTTTAATAATTTATTTTAAACCCTGCTTCTTTAATCATGTGTTTTGCTCGTGTCAATAAGTCAGGTTACAGACTTCAGTCCAGCAAAATGATTCAGATCAATCCCTGAGACTTGACATTCAGTTTGTAGTTTTTAATCATAAAAAGAACAGAAGAAAAAGGCAAACCAGATATTTGAATTGTCTCTGAAGCTAATAACAGATTAGTGTTTCTTTGTATATCTTGCAAATCTGTGATTTAGTTCTAAGAACCACAGAGCAGATTTAATTTGAATAGTAGATCATCTTTAGTACTGCAGTGACTCTGATGTTGTCATTACATGTTAATGAATAGTTCGAATGCAACAATGTTGGAGTTTTTTGTCATCCAGTGACTACTGATGAAGGAATAGAGGATGAGTAATACAATGCAGCAAAGCTTAAGCTATTTTAATCTAAAAGTTGAACCAGGAAAGTAGTTGTGTTGGGATAATAATTAAAAAAAAAAATCCAGCAGCAATGAACACTTACACGGCGTCACAATTTTAGTGATACTGCAGTGCTGAAAAAAACTCTTGTCATACTGCTTATGTTCTTGTAATTAAATCTTGTCTCTACAGTTTTAATTCTGTGGTTTCTTTCTGTTGTCTTAAATATTAGGAATTTGATAATTTTGCAGAATGGGATTTAAAGGATATTGATTTTGTGGATGATGACTCAGACATTCTTCGTGGTATGAATTCTTCTTTTTTTTTAAAAAAAAATAAAATAAGCAAATGTACACACTAAGTATGACTATGATTTATATGTATGATTGTGTGTATATTGTTTGGATTAAGTTGTAAAATATTCAGAATTCAGTTCACCATTTACTCTGGTAATCTTTTACAGTGGTGAACTGCACAAAATATGTATTTCTAAAAAACTGCCCCTCTAAGATCCCCTTTTATACTCCGTAATAATTGGCAATAAACAATTTTGTTAATAAACAAAAGTTGTGTTTGATACAGTAGCCCCAATTTTTTTCTGTCACTTAATATTTGTATAGTACCAAAAGTATTACTTTTTAGGTTTTTGTGTGCTGTTGCAGTAAAAAAAATCATTATTCAAACATGTTACAGTCATATATTAATCATGTTATTGCAATAATTTATGGAAGAAGTGTTTGATTTTGGAATGTTAGAGTAAAATAACTTCTAAATAGTGTTGATTACATTTTTAAAAGCATTTTAATTTGTTGTTCTAGCTCTTAAAATAGCTGTTGTGGACATTTACCATTCAAGATTAAAAGAGAGACAGCGAAGGAAAAAGTAAGTCTTACTGAACTATCTCTACAACAGTTAAGCCTGTAATACAGCTGCATCTTTAAAATGTCTTATTCGACCTAACAAAGCTAAAAATTTGCATTAAATTAAGTATTGCTCGTGTAATACAGGATGATACTGTTCTACCTGTAGTCCTATTGCTTCATTGTGTTCTTTTAGACATCTTATGAAAATAATAAATGTCATTACTACATATCCTCTTGAACTTAGAGTATAAATGATATCAGGTATATTTGTGATTACATCATCTTAACATACTTCAAGAAAAAGGGTTACAATAAAATTGTGTATCTCTGAGTCCTTGCAGTCCAGAGGTAAGAAATTGGTACTCATCAGAGGTCAAACCCTCTGCAAATTTTTCATCATCATGTTTACATGTTTAGGAATTTCTGAATAAGCTGCTCATTTGATTATTCTAGTTTTTATCTCTAAATGAAATTTTATATCAACTAATGATTTAGTTTCTCATTTAGTAATTGTTGCATACAAGACTTTAAACTAATGTAATTTACTCAGTGGAAATGAATCTAAACTTCCCTCAAAATTCTTATCTAAATGAAGTTTAAGGTGTATTTTTTTTCATGTTTACTATGTTTACTATGGCCATTCCTTTGAAGGATGGATTCCTGATGGGCAAAATTATTCAAAACTGACTTTGGAGCTGTGGATTCTGATTTAAAGCCATGGACACAGTTTAGCTGTACATATACCTTCTCTACTGTGGATCTTATTTAGCTATTTAAGACCAATTTTTTGACACCCTGTATATTTGCAATGTCATATTCTTGTTTTTCTAAAGTCCAGTTTATCTGTTTCAGGATTATTCGAGACCACGGACTCATAAACCTGCGAAAATTTCAGAGTAAGCATTTCCCAAAATCATTGTGTTTTTGTTTTAAAAGCTGTGAAAAACTTAAAAACCTCAATTATTAAATAGATTTGCTATCATTGAAGGTTTTTTCAGGCTGTCTGGGAATTTGCTATATCATTCATGCAAAGACTGCGAACTAGCGACAAAGATTATATAATCTGACAACACTGAATTGCTCCCACCATGGGGTATGGTGCTTAAAGTATCAAAGTGGCAATCATCTGTCGAGGTCTGCTGCTGATAAAATTAGTATACTTTAAACACAAGGTTTATGGGTTTGGCTAAGCGTTCATATGTTCAGGTTCAGCTGGTGCTTGAGTTTCATTTCACAACTGTTCTTGCTACTCTATGAATAGTCTTGCATGAAATGGACACCCTGCCAGTGCCACTGAAAAAAGACTGACTTATATTGATCCATCCTCTTCAGATTTGGGGGAGTCTGTAATGGATGTTACATCTCCTGTCACAGCCATTACTACATGTTGTAAATGCTTCTTCTCCTGTTGTTCTTTTGTTTGGTGGAATTTTACTTGGAGCTTTGTCAGTGTTCCCTAAAGCCACTAAGGATGCATGAAACTGACTTTACTGTTTATCACTCCCCTGTGTCCTCCCACATCTCTTGCTCTCTCAAGACAAAAGACAGCCAGTAGTTGCTGTGGAGCTGCGAGCTGGTCGTCATGGAGACTGGCTGAAATCGTGTGTAAGTGCGTGTGTGACTGTGGCCAAGGCTTTATGGCTCTCAGCAGTACAGGCTTATACCTGATTTGGGAGCACAAGGCAGCTTAACCTGATGGTCTGTAGCCAAGGCCATTAGCACTGAGTCCAGAACAACTGGATGTGTTACACTTGGCTGTGTTTGTGTTCTTAGGATAATAGGCATGCAACTAGGTGGAGGCTCTAACTAATTCAATGTAGCTGCATAAAATCCCATCAGTCATGAAAAGCTGGCCAGCATTGGCATTTACAGTGTGACAGGAAACTACATTCAAAGCTATAGCAAGTTGATTACATTTGTGCACAGATTCACATTCATGTACGTTACTTTAAGTTCATGTGTTGACAGTTCTTGAGAGACGTTACTCTAAAGAGGTGCAGGACCTGTATGATGCCATGAGACGTTTTGCCAGAGTGGTCGGCCCACTAGAGCATGACAAGTTAATTGAAAGTCATTCTTGTGAGTATAATTTTCATTTGTAGTTAACTGTTTATTTTGTACTATGAATCAGTTATGGTTGTATGTGAATATTTTCAGCAGCTATTACAGGCTTTGCATTTTTGGAAAAGACTTTTTGAAAGTTTGTGGGAAATGTTAGTTACATTTCGTACTCCTTCAGACAAATCGCGGTCAAGTCAAGGAATCCCAGTGTTAAATTTGCCTTCCATTGTTTTTAAAAGTGAGCTTTGATCTCAGCCTTACGAAACAGTCTGTTCAGGCCTTAAAACCTGCTCCTGTCTGACATTTTTATGAACTTTGTAGGGACAGGAACATGCCACAACTCATTTTTTTTGCAGTGGTTTTTTATAGCATAAACATCTCTCTTCAATGAATGTAGGGCTACTTTTACACTAATATATTTTAACACATTAAAACATGTCACATAATTATTAATCAACACTGGTAAGGCTCATACCATTGTAAAAATCATATTGGTAAATATGCGAGTTGTTGCAGTACAATAATAGTTTTAATCCTATAATCATATAGGGAATTGTGATCTTATACAATGTAGAATTTAACTGCACAGAAGCTGCCAGTGAGAACATGGGCAGCAACGCTTGTATTTCAGTATCTATATTACAGTCATTACTGACATCATATATTTCTTTAAAAGATGGTGATAGAAGTTTGTAAGTGTAATTTAATTCACACATCTGTTACAGTCCCGATTTGAGGAATTAAGAAAAATATAAAAGTGTGAACGCCAAGCATAAACATTCATTCATTATCTCCCGCTTTATCCTCTATTAGGGTCACGGTGGGGTTCCCCATGCCCATCCAGGGGAGAGCGTCTCAGTCGCTGGGCAGATATTCCCAGGACAGGGCGCCAATCCATCGCTGGGCACACACTCACACAAACACACTATATGGGGAAATTTTGAGAATTCAATTGACTTGATCCATGTTTTTGAACTGTGGGAGGAAACCGGAGAACCCGGAGGAAACCCACGCAGACACGGGGAGAACATGGAAACTCCACCCAGATGGGGATTCGAACCGGGATATCCCTAGCCCTGAGAGGCGAACGTGCTAACCACTAAGCCACCGTGCTGCCCAGCCAAGCATAAACATAACACAAATAATACATTCTAAAATAATGTTTTAATGTTGATATAGTTCGGATATTTTCTCCTAAAAATAGGGCATGTAGTGCTATTATTTTCCAATTTTAAAATGTTTTTAATGTTTAAGTGTTTTCCCTATAAACTATTATAATTCTGCCCATTTTCTACATTTAACAAAATCCACATTAACTCAATAAGGGCTGTTGATAACCTGTTAAGTGTAATAAATTGTTTTTAAGTAGATTACAACCAATAAGACTGATAAATGACCCTATAGAGCAGCAGTGGCTCATTGCTTGAGATGCTCAGAATAAAATGTTATCTCAGCACAGACAATTTACTGCTTCTCATTTGATTAAGTTACTTGGATAGTGATCATTAGATGGCTTTGAAAAATAGCCATATTCTTATTCTTCTTATGACCTTTTTCTGCGATTAATTCAGCCCGAACCGCTCGACGTACAGACTCGGTTCGAACACCGTTACGTAGGTAATGATTACGGGACCTGTGCTATGTATTTTTGGAGTTTGTAATATTTATAGTTTTTGGACTTTCCGTTCACTTTTTATCGATCTTTGAAAATCACCCCATTATTTCCTATGGGGGCTGTTAGAGCGGGTGACGTCATCCCCGCTCTGTCTGAGGAATGATTTTTTCTCCGCCAAACAAACCTCTGTAAAATCGTGAAACTTTCACCTCGAAACTCCATTTTACCCTTAAACGATAGAGATACTCGTTCTTTCTAACATGACAAAGTGTCATGAGGATTGAATTTATAGTTTTCGAGTTATGAGCGTTTGTTTGGCAGGACTGCCTGAAAACCTTCCATAGACTTCAATATAAACGAGAAATCTTCTAAGTTTCTAAATCGTCATAACTCGGTCATTTCTATTTCAATCTGCATCATATTACATCAGAATAATCCCCAAAGGGTCTAGGTTGTAACCGTGTCTTTGGTTAAGCGATAGGTGAAAGATTTCCCGAGTTATGAGCGTTTGTTTGGAGTAAGGAAATACCGGACTTTTTTTCCGACATGAAGTGCTAACGGGGGGGGGGGGGGCTTCTAACTCTCACACACGTCAGAGAACACACAGTGCTCCTGTAAAAGCATAAACAGGGCTTTAAATGGCACTTTCTCCGAATTTTAACCCCTTCATGGGCCCAGCATTCAAAGCCATCTCCGTAGTTCCTACTGGAAATACAAGTCTAGTTAATATAAATATTTCAGTCATGCCAATCTTCAGTCAGATGAATATATCTGATGAATGCTACAAATATGCATGTAATGAGTTAAGAATATGTTTCTTCTTGGTTGTTTGTATTTGCTCCTACGCAGACTGAGATACAAATAAAACTCATCACTTGTTTTTTTTGACAGAGCCAGCTATTTGATTAGTTTCCATCTGTGATTGACTAGGATTTTGTGTCTATAAATCAAATACCAAATACAAACTTCTGCAAAAACTTGGATATGAAGGACCTGTTTTTGTGCTTTTGTTTCTCAGTGGAGTTTGAGTTAAGGAAAGAGATTCACAGGCTACAGGAGTACAGAAGAGAAGGAATCCAGTCTTTTTGTGGTAAGAATAAATTGTCATTGCTAAGACTACTACAGGAAACAACATTAATTTCTAGTACATGACTTTAAACTTGTTCTAGGAACAGTTTGCACTGGGCACTGTTCTTGTATTTAGAGGGTAACTACAGTGGGAAAGATATCACATATTCAACTTGGCAATGCAAAACAACAGATTCCCAACATAGCCCTCTAGGATTTATCTAGGATTGCAACTATCACTGTGTGTGTACTGATTTACACGTACCTAATGGGACTGGCACCAAAAGTGCACTGATATGTAAACCCACAATAAGTAGGACATTCTGTATCTCCAATTTACCTGTCAGTGTTTGGAGGGTTGGAGGAAACTGGATACCTCAGGAGAAAACCCACACAGGCCCAGGCATTACATTCAGACATAATAAGGGCCTGTATCCCTCTCTCCCGGACATTTTTGCTGTGAGACGACATTGCTAATCGCTGTTCCACCATGCCGCCCTCATACTGTGCGCTTTGCTACGAAGTAAAATGTCATGTCACAGGTCTGTCTGGCCGCTTGTTTGAATCAAAAAGGAGGGCTTAAAGCTGCATCAGTTACATGTTAGTGCGTCATAAAATACATTTTATGATTGGCTCTTCATGATAAAATTATATATAAATGTAGTAATGTCAGCATTTCACAGGAAAAATCTGCCACAGTGAGGGCTGAGAAAAAGGTGTGTTCTCATGTCCGATAAAGATCATCCACCCTGCTGTAATAGTATTTCTGGGTTGCGACAGATTGTATGGTTGTCTGTATTAATACAAATTTTCATTGCTCCATTACTGAGCATGCACACACATAATATACACTTACACACTTACACATTATACTGGGGCAATTTAGAGCAGCCAATGTATCTTAAATCCATGTTTTTGGACTGTTGAGGGAAACTGGATAACTTTGAGAAAACCTGCACAGACACGGGGAGAACATAGAAACTCCATTCTGATCGTGATTAGAACCTAGATCTCCGATGCCCAGTGGTTTGGCAAATATTTAGAACTGTTCATGTTCTTTTGTAACTGATTTGCATTTCTAAATACAGTATTAAACCCAAATCCACAAGCGTGTCTTGTAAAAGGGTTTTCATTAAATGCTTTCTGTGTTCTTATTGTGGGGATGTTTTTTTATGTGAATATGATCTGCACAAAGTTTTATCTTTAACTCCACTGAGGTTCTTGTTTCCAGGTGCTAAGGTATATGAGCAAGTGAAGAGGGCACGGGAAGATGAGCGAAATAAGAGGAACATGCTGTGTGAGGTTATCCAGTATGTTCATGACAATCGTGCCTGCCAGCAGTGGCTCCACAAACAGGCTGCCATGTAAGAATGACCTCCTCCTGTATTTTCTTTTATTTCATTTTTTTATTTGCATTTTTCCACTTTGGTATATTGTGTGTTTTAATATACTTAGTATTGTAAGTGTAGTAGTAGTAGTACATCTTTAAACCTTTCTTGTTTTTGTGTTAAATAACAGTTAAAAACAAGTGAGCAATGCTGTGTACTTAAGAGTGTGAGAGATCTAGATTAGGCTAAAGAGAGAGACTGAGTGAGAGTGACACAAAACAAGAGCGTGAGAGTGAGAATGAGGGCAAATAAAGGAGGAAAAGCGAGCTGATGAGTGATGGAGGAAAAGAGTGGATGACGGAAGAGTGAGTGAGGTGATGAGTGAGTGAAGAGGAGAGTGAGCGAAGGGGTGAGTACAGAATGTTAAGGGATGAAGAGCAAATAGAAAATGGAGAGAACAAGGAAGGACGTAAGGAAGCGTGTATAAGCGAGGAGAGAGAGAGGGAGAGAGAGCTGTGGCTATCTGCACTGACTGCTGTGTTCATTTTTCATAGCGATGCCGGCATCACTCCTGTAGTCACAACCATTTCTACCTCAGGTGAGCAACTGCACATCATTTTACATCACCCGCCCCCATTACCTTTTCCAATCTTCACTTCCCCTGTTGTGAGTGAACAGCTGCAGGCTGAGGAGCAGTAATGTATTCTGAGAATTGTGCTGCTGTAAATATACTCAGCAAATAGACACTGAACGTCGGTCTCTCCACTCTGCCACTCGCTCAGTGCATTCTCCAGTCTTTTATTTTGTTTTTGTTGTTCTTTATAGCATTAAATACATTTCCTTACAATAGAAGTTGGGTTGTGGCTAAAAAGTAAAGTGCTTTTAGATTGATGTTTAAAATCATTGTCACAGGTCATTTGTAGTAAAATGTGGTTTTAATAGTTTTGATGCAGACTTTAACCAAGAACTTATACAATTCATTCTGTCCATTATTTTATTTAGTCTTAGCTTTTTATTTTACCATCTTATTCTAACATAACTATATGTTTTAAAATGTTATTATTAAAAGGTATGGCAATGTTTTTACAATCACTGCTTCACTTATTTATGTTTAAGATGCAGCAGATCATTCAGTTTTGGTTGATTGATTGGTTGAAGTTGTATCAAATAACTTAATTATTTAAATGAATGGTAAATATTTAAGAAGTATATTAAGTGTAACTTATGGACTTCTGCACGACTTCATTTTAAGTGGATATTATGAAATGAGATTACCGTATAAAAATCACAAGTATGATTTATTTAATATATATATATATATATATATAAATGGACAAAAATTCTAACTAATACAATATCTTAATGAAAAATAAATGGCAGTTCACAAACTTTCCTCCACATGCAGAAAGACAGAGTGTTGAGGTTTCCATTGTTTCAAATTCTTTTCTTTGTATGTTTATAATCCAAGTTAACACTACATTTTACAGCTTATATTCTAATGCTGTTGCTTCTAGCTACATTGAGTCAAAGTCATATAGACAGTAATGAATTAGCAGTTGATAGACATCTGTTAAACTTTTCATGTCCCAACATACTATATTTGATTTTGTTGATGCCTCAAGCAAGGCCTCTAACCCTCAATGGCTCGGAATGTATAAAAGAGAGTGAATATGTATATGTGCCAAAGATGTTTTTATCTGATTTATATACACAATACATAATGTAAATATACTTCTAATAATGACATTTTGATGACATTTACAGGCAGAAGAAGTGCACCACCTTTAAATTTGACAGGGTTGCCTGGTACAGAAAAACTCAATGAACGCGAAAAAGAGGTAGGTTTTTTTCTCCTCCCCTCTTCTATTCTTCCTTATCAGCTTATCAGCTTTAACTTGTATTGCTGTAAGTAGAATAGAGGTGTAGTATCTGACCCAGTTCTTCTCTCTCCCCACACAGCTATGTCAGGTGGTTCGTCTAGTGCCAGGTGCATACCTCGAGTACAAGCAGGCCCTCTTGAACGAGTGCCAGCGTCAGGGCGGCCTCCGACTGGCTCAGGCCCGCGCTCTCATCAAGATAGACGTGAACAAAACACGCAAAATCTATGATTTCCTGATTAAAGAGGGTTACATTAATAAGGTATAGCTCTGGGGGAGGTTTGCTTACACTCAGATTGTGCTAGCAGGCAGAGTTGGCTGCATACACTGCTCATCAGCACTGAACTGATATGACATGGAGTATTACTAAAAGAAAACTGTTCTGTTTGTAACTGGTGTCAGATGTGTAAAAAATAAATAAATAAAAAATGAAGGTGAGTTTGTCAATTTAATATCACTGGACACTGGACGGTGAAGTTTCCATTATGTAAAATTGTAATATTACTAATAAATATTTGGAGCTTTATTTAATGTTTCGAATTTTATTGCCCCACAGTTGTTTTATATCTGAATATTCCAAATTCACTTGAACACATTTGTGTCTCCAAATTGAATATACCTTCACATGGACCAATGGTCACTGATGCACTCCATGTGATCACAGATGATTGATTTGACACTTTTTGTGAATTGTCTTTTTCATTTTGAATTAGGCATCTGTTTTCTCCAGAAACAACTGAAACAAGGATTTGTCTGATCACATTTACTGGCATTAAGGGAAAATATATTCCCTCTAATTACTTCCTTGCCCACATTCCTTTATCTATCATTTCAACTTTTAATGCATTGCATTGCACCATTCCTTACCCCGCTGTATCTTCAGACTCTCTGCCAAGGCTGGGTTCTCTATTGGCTACCTGATGTGCCACTCAGCTGGCAGCCGTAAGCCATAAATTTAGTTCAAATGTATTTATAAAAGCACTTTTTATATTAGTACGTTGCTGCTCTAAGCCTCTTAAGAGCAAATTGAAGCAATGAAAAGCTTCTTGGTGGTGTTTTATTTTTCAAGTTTTTATTTTTTTAACTCATTCCCATTTAGTGACTAAGTAACACTAACAATGCAGGACACCGATGTACAGATTGTCTACATTCGATGTACAATCAAGTGTCTATTTTTCCAAATAGAAAAACAGACCTAGCTCCGTCAGAAAAATGATTAGTCTATTTCCCCTTGTGTTTTTGTGTACGAGTGCCTTAAGTACCATTAGCCAGTCCAGCCTCACGAAGCACACCTCTTTGATGGCTGCCACCCTAAATATCTTCTGCATCTTATGCTTTCCCACTCCACCTGCTGCACTTTTTTTCCCCAAACTTAGGGAATGTTTCCCAGGTCACAGCATAAAGTCTTAGCATCCCTGTTTTGTTTATTGCTGTGTTTTTAATGTGTTTAATTTCTTTTTAGATGCTGACTTTGATTTGAATAGGCATTTAGGCTTTTTTTTTTTTTTTCATTTGCAAAAAACTAAAGCTTTTCTTTAGTGGCCGACCAGGGAGATGGAGCAGATGCTAATGGCAGCTTGCTTTGCTTTGCTTTGCTTTGTGTGTGTGTGTGTGTGTGTGTGTGTGTGTGTGTGTGTGTGTGTGTGTGTGTGTGTGTGTGTGTCCCCCCCCCCCCCCCCCCCCCCCCCCCCCCCCCCCCCCCCCCCCCCCCCCCCCCCCCCCCCCCCCCCCCCCCCCCCCCCCCCCCCCCCCCCCCCCCCCCCTTTTTATGGCATCCTGTGAGACTATGTCTGTGCTGTCAATTTGATTGACTGACTCCATATCGCCCGACTTTGAATTATGTGGTGTGTTTGTGTCCCATACCACAGTGCCTCTGACCTATTTGTGTAGAGGAAGACATTTCAAGTTCAGCAACTACAACTTTATTTCTAAAAGAAATCTTGTCTAAATGTGATCTAATTCACTAATCTTCCAAACAGTTTCCTGCATTTTTACTATTTTATATGTATTGACAATTTTGGGATTTAATGTCTACAACATTTTTAAAAAATTGTATCTGAAATATGAAGTAGAAGATAATAATTTACAAATTGATTTTTCAATTGTTTGCTACAGGACTTTGAATTGTTTCTCAGCATTCTGTGGTTATTGTTGTTTGATTTGTTTTCTCATATGCACAATAAGTTTTTGACATTTGGACTACAAGGTGGGTAAGTCAAGAAAACGTTCTTTGAAATATCTTATACATATATTTATATAATTTAATTTTTTGAGAATTTTGTTTTTATAAAAACAAGAATTTGTGATTTGTTTATTCAATATCTCCTGCTTAGTCCTCTAATAGGGTTGTTTTGGGCACTGGGCAGATGCGCCCAGGACAGGGTGCCAATCTATCTCTGGGCACACTGACTTACACTATATATGGGGCAGTTTAGAGCATTTGAATTCACCTTGAATTGTTGTTTTTAGACTGGGAGAAAAACCAGAGGAAACTTGGATCCCCAGTTCTGAGAGGCGAACATGCTAACCACTAAGTTACCGTGCTGCCCCGCTTAAATATTTATAATCGAACCTATTCCAAATGTTGTGACTCCCCAGTCTTATTAGACTTTAATACACAGCCGGACCAAAAAGATATATTCAATTTCCTCCATTCCCTAGATATCACAGATATTATATCAAAGGATTATAACAAATTACTGCGGCTCAAATTATGAAAACTTAATTCAAAAAATGGTTGCATGGATCATGCCACATTCTCTGTGATTATTGATGAATCATCTCAGAGAAAAAAAAAATTACAGCAGTTTTTACAGGCTTTAAATAAAATATAAGAAACTTCAGCATCTCACACACATCTGATTATGCAATATAGATTCTGCAGTGTAAATTAACATAGAACAATAATAGTGACATGAAAAGCTGTAGGAGGTGAACCATATTTGTTTAAACACAAAATTCCATTCAAGAGGTTTCAACCTGTAGATCAATATAACTATGGTTTCCTCAACATAGCATTTTTCTATGGCAGCTTTCCCAGACTGCTCACGCATGACATCCAATTTCTATTAAAGGAAGCAACTATGACACTGGCTATCTTCCAGTCCTCCCCTTCGTTTTCTTCTGTCAACCATTATCATAAGGCAATCAATAGTTAACAGAGGTGAATATGTCTTCCACAGTCACTGCTTGGAAGTCACACACTGCTTGGTCACCTTCTATTACCCTCTTGCTCGTGCTCATCTGATTGTCTCCGGCATCGTGACTAACCCAGAATCAGTAATGACCCTCCCTCACCCATCACACAGTGAACCTCTCATGGAATTCTTAGAAAACAATCTCTTTTTTAAATTGCTTCACTGGAAAATCTTTTTGTTTTCAAATCAGGTATATTAACTACAATAAAATCAGGATTCTTATCTCGAGAGATTCACCATTTTTAACAGGGAAACTTTAAAATGGTTATCTACACTGAAAAGGCGGATGTTTTTCTATCTTGCAGAGGGTGCTACAGCCTAACCCTGCACTTACTTGCCTAACACTAACACTGCACTTTAGGTTGTGTGATATCAGAAGCGGTTGGGTCAGTGGCTTAGTGGATAGCACGTCTACCTTAGCGCTGGGTATTCGGGTTCAAATGCTGATCTGGGTGGAGTTTCCATGTACTCCCCATGTCTGCATAGGTTTCCTCTGGGTTCTCAGGTTTCCTTTCCCAGTCCAAAAACATGGGTTCAAGGTAAATTGCCCATGTATATATAGTGTGCCCCCCCATGATTTAGGTGATGAATGGATATGAGAAGTGATAGTGTTTCATAAGGAATAACAGTCTTTTCTGTTTAAAATGATGAGTCTTTACTGCTTCGAACAGATGCAAACTAATTAGATTGTATCATTATGTAAGTCTCAATTGGCTACTTTTAATTAATGGGGGATTTGTGTGACTGTTTAAAGCAATGTAGCAGCTGGTTCTTATTATGTCTTTATTATTACAGCATTCTTTATGTTACCAGTTTTACCTAATTATTTTTTGTTGGCACTGTGACAGTGATTAGCTCTCCAATGCACGTAAATATTTTTCTCTATGTGTCTTCCATGAAGCAGACCATCAGCCTGTCCTGAATATTTTTGTGTTGGAAATTTGTATTTAAAAAAAAAAAAAACTTTCTCTTCGAAATTACATTTCCCAGCATGCTTTGCTCTACTGTATATTTTATTGTAAATTGTATTCAGTAGTAATGTGTAAAGTTAGCTTTTATTATGCAAAAGTCCATAGTGTGCTCTGTGCTCAAGTATTTTACTGTAATAGTAGTTCTTTGTCATGGTCAGTATTTAACATTTTCTATATCAAATTATATAGATGTAAGATATATGCCTTCTTTTTCTAATAAAATAATAATTGTGCAGTGTCACGGAGCCAATCCCATGAAATACATGTTTTTGCATATATTTACACTATTTAGTATCATAATTTTATGTCATAAGTTTTTAGACTGTGGGAGAAAATGGAGCACCAGGCTAAAATCCATGTGAACATAGAGAACATGCCAACTCCACACAAAAAGAAGCGGTCTGAGAATCAAACTCAGAACCTTCTTGCTGTAAGAGAAACGCACTAGGCTCTGCACAGCCGTGCTGCCACACATGCTATATTACTCTATAAAAAGCATCCAGGGTGCTATATATTGGAGTGTAGTGTTTCTATAGGCTCCAAATGCCACAATTAAAAATATCTATGAACATGGTGTTGTTCTGTGTTGGTAGTTTTATGTAACAACACAGGTGGTCAGTTCACAAAAATTTGAATACAATATTGTGTGACTATATAAAGTGACTTGTTTAAATGTATTTAATATACACATGTAATAAAGTACTTCATTAATACTATGCTTATACTATTAGCTGTGTTTGTATCTGTAGCTTTATAGCTCGGAACCATCAGGCTATTCTCACTGCCTTGCATAAATCTTACAAGATGGTTTCAATAAGCAAATGACAACATATGGGATCGTCTTTAATCCTGGAATCTGAAATAATGTCCTGAGCAATGTTTCCAGAATAAACAAGTGATGTTTAGAACAGTGTGATGACGGTCTCTGGAGGGTCATGTTGCTTTGGGCGAGTGCCAGAATGCCTGGAACACCATCTCCATTTCTATTCCAGCCCTCACACTGGAACACTGAAATGGGTTAGGCACCGTGTTCAACATTCCAGTCCAGCTATTTAATTAGGGACTGGCCTTAGTACAGCTTCTGTTACTTGCCTGTCAACAAAGCTATTGTTACAAACTTTTTAACTCTTAGTGCAGGTTCCTCACAAGGTCACGTCATGAATCTTGAATTCTTTAGAACAAGGTACCCTCTCTCATTTATCACAGTTGAGTGAACAGGTTCAGACAATTAAATGTTTATCACGGTCGCTTAAGTCCTTTGTTACATCTCATGAAAGAGTGATAAAGCAGCATTAGCTAATCGTAAATGACAGATCCTCAGCTCACACTTTCATTCATATTCTACTCTCATTTTAATTATATATTTATGTCATCCGTTTAAATTGATAGAATGTGTCTATTGTTTATCCCCTGTACTTAACACTTTGAAGATTAATTTAATGATACACGCCTTGTACCACACTGTTGGCACCACACCTGCCAGTTGGCTGGATGTTATGGCAGTTTAAATGCACATTTCCTCATCTCATTTAAACTGTATGTGTAGCTAATGCATAAACCTTGCATAACCCTACATTTGGAGACAAATTTCACTTTGGGGCAAAGCTCAAGATTACATTTCATCTTGGAAAAGCTAGTGTGTGGAAACCCAACCCTTCCTGTTCTCTATATTTTCTCAAGCCAAAAGAACTGGGTAAGCCATTCAGTTTTTTAGGCTTTGTTCTGCTCCCTCAAAAGCCCACCACACCAGTAGTTAGAACAGAACAGGCTTTTGTGCTTTTTGCAAGGTGAAATACCTGTGATGAATGACTTCTTCTAGGGTCTCAGCACAAGGACAGCCACTGAGTGTATGCTGTCTGGCATAGAAAGTACAAAACACCGCATGGCAGAAGTATGTGAACACCTGACCATCTAGTTAATCATAAATATTAATATGAAGTCCAATTCCTGCTTTTTTACTCCACCTCTTTGGTAAGTCTTTCCACTAAATTTTGTATCACTTTTGTAGGAATCTGTGTTAATTTTGGTAAAAACGAAGCATTTGTAGGTCAGTTTCATTCTTTTCAGGTGAAATGGCGCATTGTAAGTAGAAATAAAAAGACATAATGAAACAAGAGTCTTTCCCAAACTATTTTGTTAATGTTGGAGTTTACTAATTATCTAAAATCTCCCGATATGCTACATCATTAATGTAATACCTCATCATAGCAGCATGTCGCCTATCCCTATACAAATAATATATACAGAATTCCTTCCATAGTTATTGGCACCCTGTTTAATATGACAAAATAGAAACTAATGACAAATTCACACTTTTGCTCATTAGGCTTAATTTCACCCTGAATTCATAAAAAACTAACTTTTATTGCATTTCCATCTATCCATCCATTATCTTTTGCTTTATCCTCTATTAGGGTGGGGGGGGTCCCCATGCCCATCCAGAGGAGAACGTTTAGGGCGCTGGGCAGATACACTCAGGACAGGATGCCAATCTATCGGTGGTCACACACACAATCGCTCACACAATAATTTGGGGAATTCAATTGACCTTGGTACATGTTTTTGAACTGTGGGAGGAAACCGGAGAACCCGGAGGAAACCCACACGGTCACAGGAAGTTGGCCACTTCAAGTTCCATGTTTAATTTAATTTCTGAACGAATAGGCACGATTAATTTTTTTATGAAACAGCAACATGAATTTACTAAATGTAATATGTTCAGGGGGCGGCACGTTGGCTTAGTGGTTAGCACGTTCACCTCTCAGCACTAGGGATTCCCGGTTCGAATCCCCATCTGGGTGGAGTTTCCATGTCCTCCCTGTGTCCGTGTGGGTTTCCTCCGGTTTCCGCCCACAGTCCAAAAACATGGATCGATTCGATTGAGTTTTCTAAATTGCCCCAGGTAGAGTGTGTTTGTGTGAGTGAGTGAGTGAGTGTGTGCCCAGCGATGTCCTGGGTCTATCTGCCCAGCGCCCGAGACGTTCTCCGCTGGATGGGCATGAGGAACCCCACCGCGACCCTAATAGAGGATAAAGCGGGAGATAATGAATAAATAAATTTGTTCAGGAGGAATAAGGAATACCAACAATATGAAAAAGCAGTGGCACATTTAATATGTGATGTCGCAGGGTTTATGTTGAGCATCCATTCAGCAAAAAGAAAATAACTTCATAAAGATTTGCAGAAAATGTCATTTAAATAATTTCCCTGGAGGACATTCTGTTGTACTCACTGGCGCGCGCGTGTGTGTGTGTGTGTAGGGAGGGCTCTGCTCAGGCTTCAGCTGTGCTTGCAAGAATCGGACATTTCTTGTCACTCGGAGGCAGCAGCAACAGTAGGTGAGGCAGCAGCAGATCGGAGGCAGGAGCAGAGTCAGAGGCAGCGTCGCTCCGGAATCCTCGGCAGCGTTCAGAACTCAGTTGATCTGTCACACCTTCATCTCCTTCAGTTTCTCACGCAGCTGGAAATCTGCATGTTTTTCGAAGTGGACTCTCGCTGCTTCTGTCCAGCTCTGCGAAGTGAGCAGGTAAGTTAAGTGCACTCACTGTAGAAGCTCTGAGATGAGGATGAGGATGAGCATGAAGATCAGGAGGAGATTTTAGTATAGTGGTAGTCTTGTGTAGGGTTTTGTTTAGGTATTAATGGAGGATTCAGCTGCCGTTGGTTTTACACATTGTTTCACGTTTAATAATTCAACAGTTGTGTCGTTTTTGCTGCTGAATCGACCAGCACCCAGTTATTCTGAAATGAAATTCGTATTGGCATCAACAGTTCAGTTTGGAAATAACTTCCAATAGATTTTAAAATAGGACCAACAACAAGTACACAAGTGAAGAGTGTGCAAGAGACCAGTGTTTAACAGTGAGTGTTGAAGTCTGAATCACTGGTACACCTGATGCACACACGCTTCCACCATCACAGACATCAGTCCTCATGTCCACCTGCATTATTAAATATCATCTTATTATCTTCCATCAATCATATACTCAAGACTAGGTTCGCAAGAAGGTTCCCCATGCCCATCCAGAGGAGAACATTTCAGGTGCTGGGCAGATACACTATACTGGGCACTATACCATTACTGGACACACACACACACACACATTATGTAGGGACAATTTAGAGCAGCCAATTTACCTCAAATCCATGTTTTTGGACTGTGGGAGGAAACGGGATAAGGATTCAAACCTGGATCCCCAGCACTGGAAGGTGGACATGTTGACCACTAAACCCACTTAATCATTTTACATAATTTATATATAAATAAATTAAAACTATACCTTACAGCAAGTAAGAAGGAAGATTATTTCTGATTATTTCTGATGTTCTCCCCTTCTCTGTGGGTGTTTCCACCAGTCCGAAAAACGTGCTTGTTTTTTAATTTAAGATAACCAAATTGCCCCTAGCTAAGTGGTAGGCTGTGTGTTTTCCCTCAGATAGACTGACTACCAGTCCAGGGTGTTTTCTACGCATTTGTGGCCTGAGTACAAGGATAGGCTGCAGCACCACTGACAAATCCATATGTGTAGATTAAAAGATAAATGAATAAATCCTTCTTTTTTTAAAATGTCTGAAAGTAACAAATGATTTTTTATGTCGATGCATAACTCTGACCTGATTATTAAACCTTTACTGATTTAAGATGTAAAATAGAACAATGTGTTAATAAGTGTTGAATATGATCTAGTCAGGTTATAGCTGGGGGTGGAGTTGGTAATGTTGGTGTGGTCTCGTTCCTTAAAAGAGACCAATGATTCAGTCGTAGCAAGAATAGACAATTCAGATTATCCACACACACAGTGCTGCTTTAAATAAACAGACAAAGAGAAAAATATTCCTCCAGCTAATGGTCAAACACATCAGATGCATTCAGCAGTGTGAGACACCCTGTCAGAACCCATAGACTGGCTCAGGAGCTGCACTTTAACACAGTCATAATTGTTCAGTCATATTGAAAATCATTGAAAATCAAATGAAATAATCAGTAGTTCAGTGCTTATTTGATGACACACCCACTCCAACAGTGTGATTGCAACCATTAGACGGTTTCTTCATAGTTAACGTAATAACAAATTTTCTCAAAACTAACAAATCAGAAAAATTACTCGTAAAAGCAAAGATGCAGCAGCCGGTCACTTTTCCACATTTTCATTCTGTCTGTTCTTGATTTATAGTTTATGTTTTACTTGTTGTTTCCTATTTAGATGGTTTTTACAGTGTCAGAGCAGGTTTTGTTAAGTCTCTTTTATGTTGTCTGTGTTTGTGTTAAGAGTCCATCTGGTTAAGTGGTTAGCTGTTTTTATAAATCGAGTAGGCTTGATTGGTTGAGCCGTTTTTTTTCAGCTGTGACATTATTAGCAATAATATACACCTGTGACTGCTTCAAGTATTTGTTCATTCATTCATTCATTATCTCCAGCTTTATCCTCTATTAGGGTCACGGTGGGGTTCCCCATGCCCATCCAGGGGAGAACGTCTCGGGTGCTGGGCAGATAGACCCAGGACAGGGCGCCAATCCATCGCTGGGCACACACTCACACAGACACACTCTATATGGGGCAATTTTTGAGAATTCAATTGACTTGATCCATGTTTTTGGACTGTGGGAGGAAACCCACGCAGACACGGGGAGAACATGGAAACTCCATCCAGATGGGGATTTGAACCGGGAATCCCTAGCGCTGAGAGGCGAACCTGCTAACCACTAAGCCACCGTGCCGCCAAATCAAGTATTCGTATTAATGAATAAATAAGGAAGAAAGTTGTGAGAAGTTGTGCATTACTGTGTATAAATTACAGAAAAAAGGTATTATTAGGGTTGATGCACAGTGGAGTACAGTTACACATCTTTTTAGTGATTTATTCACAATAATACACAACCTTTAAACCTTCAAGTGCCTTATTGCTTTTATAAAACGGTTAAAAACACACATTATACAAACGGCTCAGCTAATCAGTATCAAGGACCGGAACTATCCATTTTATAAGTGTTATACAATTTATTATTTTAAATCATGTACAGATTAATATAAACAGCAATCAATTTCCCAGTGACCACTAAGCCAGTAATCTTTTACTTATCAATTAATGTTCACTTTAAAAAACAGATTTGGGTCGCGTAAAAACAGTTTATTAATAATATTGTTTTGTGTACACTTATGAATTTAAAATGAGTTTTTTTAAAGTGTTTTTATAGCTGTTTTATAAAAGTGATAAGGCACTCGAGGTTATGCATCATTGTGAATAAATTGGTATAACGGTTCTCCACTAATTCCAACTGAAGTATCCAAAATATTTCTACACAGTGGATTTAAAAAAACTGTAGTACCTCTTGGAATAAGTTTTTCTTTGTCTCGAGTTCTCAACACCATCACATTGGAGCTGAGGGGCATACATCACCCATGAATTATGGATGAGATGATTACAGATGTTGATGGTACAATCATTGTCTAAGATATAGTCACAGACAGTGCCAGAAATCACAAGAACAATGCACTTTTTCTAAACACAAAATACCTTTTTTTTAAATTAAAATTAAAAAAAATGTTTTGCAGGCTTTAGACAAGAGCTGTGTTTGAAATCCCTATTACAGAGAATGTACACTTTAATATAGTTTTTATACCATGTCTGCGTCAGAATAACGGCTCTGCTCTATGTCCTGAGAACAACATAAAGGTACCTAGAGAACCAGACAGACCACACTTTGTAATTGTACATCTGTCTAGTGAAACATGATGTACACAAGTAGCCGTATAAGTATTTATGTGAACTATAATAAAGAGTGGTCCTGATAAAAGGACCTTTTTAAAGTTTGAGTTACAGAAGATGTTCTTTTTCCTGTTTTTTGGATTGGCTCCGTTTTCTTAATATTTTAATCTTTAAATATCCATGTGTATGTATTTGCCCATGTCGTGTGTTATATATCCCCAAGGTTATAGTAATTAGATGTGGTGTATTTTTTAAAGGTACAGGGTATCGCTCCAAGAGTGGGTAGTCTGGATAATTTTAGTGTAAAGTTTGCATTTTTTTTCTGTGTCAGCATGGGCTTCCTTTAGGAGCTACGCTTGTCTCTTAAAGTCCAAAGACATTTAAGAGGGTGTGGAAGCTCAGTGGTTAGGGTGTTGCGCTGTCAATCAGAAGGTTGTGGGTTCAAATCCGATGTCCGGATTTGTCCGAAATGTACCACAACAAGTTCTGTATGTCCATTCGATCCAATCAGTTTCTAAAAACCAAAATCAAAAGAAGTTCGTCACTTCAGAAATAAAAAGGGACAATTTCTCAAGTGCTAACTGAGCTTAAATTTAGGTCAGGCAGCCAGCACAGGTTCTAGTTCCTGTTTTCCTTGTTTGGCTTGGAAGAAAGACTGCAATCTTTCTGCTCCGGTTACTCTACAGGCTTCTCTTGTTGCCATTAGTGCCTGTTTCGTTGGAATCGGACTCCTGCAGATTAAGGGGCAGACGCATACATGTGATGTCTGTTTATGCATATGGTTTATCTTTGAAGATGTACTGGTGTTATAAATTGCAGAAATGCAGTGAGATAAGAATGCAACTGGGATTTCTAGCTAGCTGACATAAACATACTGGTCCTTTATGTTAACCCAACTAACAACCCAGTAACTTCATTATGTGCACATTATCATTTTTCTTGTAGTATGTGTGTGTGTGTGTGTGTGTGTGTGGTGGGGGGGTGGGGGGTGGGAGGGGTGGGTGGGTGGGTGGGTGTGGGTGTGATGTACAATACGTTTTTCCAATATGTTTTATAAACTGCATCACTAGATGGCAGTATTTGATTGTGAGAGGATCCGGAATCCTGTCGATCAGCAATCAGCATTCACTTCAAACCCGGACTAGATTACATCACGTAAGACCGGTTTATTAAAATGTATTCTTTTAATAAATACAAACCTTGTTTTTTTAACATAGTGTTTTATAAAAGCAATAAGGCACTCAAAGTTGCATGCCCTTTTGTGCCTTAGTGTTTTAACAATGTGTTTTATTCATGTAAGTCATTTTTAGTAAAAGCGTCTGCTAAATGACCTAATGTAAATGTAATGTAGTGTTTATAAATTTTGTTTTTAGGCTGTATTTGGCAGAATATTCAGTGGATTTTTTTTTATACATCATCATTATTAGATAGTCTGTTGCTTCACCCAGGTTCTGGGTTTCAATCATTCATTCATTATCTCCCGCTTATCCTCTATTAGGGTCGCGGTGGGGTTCCCCATGCCAATCCAGGGGAGAACGTCTCGGGCGCTGGGCAGATAGACCCAGGACAGGGCGCCAATCCATCGCTGGGCACACACTCACTCACACAGACACACTCTATAGGGGGCAATTTTGAGAATTCAATTAACTTGTTCCATGTTTTTTTGGACTGTGGGAGGAAACTGGAGAACCCGGAGGAAACCCACGCAGACACGGAGAGAACATGGAAACTCCACCCAGATGGGGATTCGAACCGGAAATCCCTAGTGCTGAGGGGCGAACGTGCTAACCACTAAGCCACCGTGCCGCCCGGTTCTGGGTTTGATTAATAAAAAAAATGTGCAGCCTGGATCCATTGAGTATGTTCTTAGTATATTCTGCTTTGGTCTCTGTGGGTTTCCTTTGGGACCTCTGGTGTTTGGTCATGTAAATCAATAAGTTGGAGACACTAAACTGCCTCTGGATATGAATATGCTTGTTTGGGTGTCTGTGAATTTTCACAATCCCGTAGAGGTTTGGTGACCTATCTAGATTGTATTACTGCCTTTCACCCGTTGAGCTATGAGCTCCTGCACCAAACGTGTAAAAACTGGCCTGGAACATTTTTATATTGTTACAGCCCAGATTGTAGCATATTATTTAGGTGGTAAATAAAAACTAAACTATTGGAACATCTCTTTTATCATTTATCATTACATTCATGCATTTCATTTAGACATATTGCCACAGGTGTGTACAACTGCAAAAATATATGATTTAGTGCATAGAAATAAAAATTTTAAATTTTTAAAAAATTTAAAAATTTTATCTCATGTAAAATAACTAATAAAATATGAATCTTGTCTCTGAGTTAAAAGTCTTAGCCTTGACTGAACTTGTTGGCTCCCAGTCATGAGCTTGATTTGACTCTTCACCTCCATACTGGAACATTGTTGGGTTATTGGTAGAATTCTCACCTGCCACGTGGGAGACTCGGGTTCGAGTACCAGCTAATGGAACATAAACATCAGGTTGTCCCATCATGTTCAGTACTGCACCAGAGGCAGAGAAGTTTCTATCTATGGTCTTAACTAAACATTTAACCATACAGGTGCCAATCACCTACTAAGACACACAGTTACTTCATTTAATGTCATTGTATTGCACTGCACTGTATTTCATTAGTTAAATGCACATTGCACATTATTTTACATTTATGTTTGTTAATATTTTTATACTTTATTCCTTTTTGTTATTTTCTGTAATTATTATGTATATATACTTTATCTTCCTTTAGTAGCATTTTTAGGATAATTGTATATTAATTCATTTTTTCCTGCTTAGTAACATTTTACAGTTTAGAATTAGGTCACCTCTATGTTTTACTGTACATTTGTTATGAATAAATCTGAATCTACAATGTAACAGGGTGATGTAGGAACATCAATTGAAATCTCACAGGCTTTTAAAGGACATGAAGCCAATTAATCCTGTTTTAAAACCCAACCTTTTTTTGGAATTATGCCTGGACATGTGCTTTGTAAAACTATCTGCTGAGATTTACCATAAATTTGTTCAGACCTGTGGCAGTGAGTTTTTACCAGAGTTTTGTAGATGCATTAAAAATTATTTATTATACCTTCAGCTATCAGCTTCAGTGTGAAATAGAATGATTTTCTAACAGTTTGACATAAATCCCCCTTGTCCACCCTTTTAGTGGAATTAGATTTGATTTAGAACAGATTTGATTTTAAAAGGTACACCATGTTAACAGTTTAACACAAAGAACAAGAACCTATTTGTATTACACTCAGTATATATTTCATGATATATTTCAAGAATTAAGAATGAAGTAACTTAAGTAACAAAACATTCTCTACTGTTCAGTTTGTTGTGTTGTTTGTTGCTTTCAATATAAAATTTGCATGGTGACTGCATGAAGATGCTTAAAATATTTAATAATGATATACAGTGCTACTGACAGTACTGGCCATACTGATGTTGCATTCCGCAGCATCTGGGTTAAAGCAGGATATTCTTTTATTGTTTTATATATTTTGGTGTTCTTCATTAATATGAGAGAAGAAATGGTAATTCTCGTTCATTCCTCCATGTTTCGTTTGTTGCAGTTTGTGGTTCTATGCCTACCTTGGTGAGTTAGCACTACAGCCTGGTGCCATAGCAACCCTTACTGAGTATGTGGTACAAATGATTGGCAGCACCGTGACCAGGGGGATCGTCGTCACTGATTCAGGAGCCCAATGTTATTGTTATGTGAATCCTGTGGGAATCTGAAGGCTGATCATTAAGCTGAAAGGTCAAAAAGCACAGACACTGACTGCATGGACAGATTGTGACTGACACACTGACGCCTGTATCATTCAGAAAAAACAGATGGGTTGACATAATTGAAAAATTACATATGTATGTGAGTGCCTGAAGAGATTTATAGATGGAAAATGTGTGTCTGCGTGACAGCCACATGTCGCTGCATTGTCTGCTGTAGAGCAATTAATGGAGACAGTGGCAGCACAGGTGCTACTCGCATTACCACTTTGATATGTGCTCATTCAAATCTGTTTCATATAGCATTGGGAAACATAAGGGTGCTAAGATCAATTCAGTAACAAAACACAAGCAATACGTAGCTAGTATGCATACAGCTGTTCCAGGTGCTCAGCAAGTGGGAACCTACTGTGAGAACGCCTAAGCAATGCTGCAACCTTAAGTGCAAAGTGACAGCCAGCAGGCAGAAATGCCAGGCTGCTGTAGGGAATAGTATAAGTAACTGGGTGCCAAGCATGCTGCGGTGTCGCAAACATTTCAAATTCCTACAATAACGTGTAGTGAGACAAAATTTATTTTTAGAGTTAACTATATATTTTATTAATGAGGCAGCATGTGGCAGTGTTTAGTCTGGGTGAAATTTCCATGTTCTTCCCCTGACTGCATGGATTTGGTCCCAAAGTCCAAAAACATGGATTTAAGGTAAATTGGCTGTTCCAAATTGCCCCCATTTAAAGTGTGAGCATATACCCAGCGATGGATTGTGCCCTGTTCTGGGTGTATCTGTGGAAGATAATGAGAGGAGAAGAGATTTTACCAATAAATAGTTTTGTAAGACCATAATAAAAATACAGACGTGTTGCTCTGTGTCTGAATAAACAGTTCTCACAGATAGAAGCCACTGGAAGATGAAACAAGCTCATTTCAGTGCTGTGTTATCAACAGAGCATGTCAGAGCTGTCAGCACTGCAGAATTAAGTCATCGTGTGAATAAAGCCAGTCAGGAGTGTTTTGGGCCAAACATGTCTTTGATCAGCTTTTATGTTTATATTTAACTCTATTTGGAACCAGTACTTTAAAAACTTCGACTGATGTGCATATCCACTATGTAAAATATCTAAAAAGATGCCCATTTAAATGCTGTATTAACATCTCTGTAATCAGTATCAGTACTTAATACTTGTAAACTTTATTTAATGTCTTTCTTTTTGTGATGGGTTTTACCACATCAAGTGAACGCAGTGTATAACTGCAGTCTATAAGTATTGCTTCGGGAGAAATTCGAAGGGAAGGCACAGTGGATTCAACTCTTAGGGAGGATGGTCTGGGTGCTGTCTGTGTAGTTTGTATGTTCTCTACATGTGTGATTTCTACAAAGCTCTGGGAGCTTTTAAGACACTAAGTTGGGGGAATAAGAGAAATTAGACACAAATGTTTATGTATTTGTCTTCATTACAATGGAATTGAGACCTGGCCTGGACTCTGCCTGGCCACTAAAGTATTCCCCCACACTGAGACTTGGTCCTCCCAAGGTTTCTTCTTAAAAAAAAAAAAAAAAAAAAAAAAAAAAAAGTATTTTTTTCATACCACTGTCGCTTCGGCTTGCTCTTTAGGAGTTTAAAGGCTTACAACACTGTAAAGCTGCTTTTTGAAAATGTACTATTGTAAAAAGCGCTATATATATAAATTACTTGAACTTAAGATCTGACCTTACTCTTTGCCCAGTGAGCACTTAACCAATAAAATTGGATTAAGTGATTTGGCTGCAATCTGTATTTAAGCAATGTTTAGTATGAAGCAGGACTTAAGCCATGTACTTTAATATTAATGTTAGTTTACTGAATAATACAACTGTATAATTATTAAGCTGTAAAACATTAATGTCAATTAAACATTTACCATAACTTATGCATGATGTGTTTCAGATCTAAACTTTGGTCAAAGATATCTAAGAATGACAAAAGAGCTCTGAAGAACTTCCTTGATCTCACTACGTTACTCAGATTCTCCCAAATTGTGCCTTCTGGCTTCCTCAATGGGCTCCCGCAGCCAGGGCTTCCTACATAACCAGCACCAACACCACCACCATCATCATCATCATCACCACCGCAGCTCTACGCTGCCCAGTCTGACTGTACCCAGACTACTTCCTGAGCCAGGAAGCCTGTTGGGTGGCATAGCCCAAATCACACCCGCACTGTTCCTCAGCCGCGGTGCCGTTGCATCCAATCGTTGTCTGCTGCTGTCAAAAGGCATTACATGTGTGGTCAATGCCGCAATCGAGCTGCCCAATTTTAACTGGCCTCATGTGGAATACGTGAAGGTCCCACTTGCAGATGCTCCCCACTCACCTATTGCACTCTACTTTGACAGTGTAGCTGATAAGATCCATAGCGTGGGACGGAAACGTGGCGCCGTGTTGCTGCACTGCGCAGCTGGGGTGAGTCGCTCGGCCTCACTTTGCCTCGCCTACCTCATGAAATATCACAGGGTCTCACTGGCTGAAGCACATGCCTGGGTTAAAGCTCGTCGGCCAGTTATTCGACCCAATGGTGGCTTCTGGCGCCAGCTGATTGATTATGAACGCAAACTCTTTGGAAAGACCTCAGTGAAGATGGTTCAGACGCCATATGGGGTCATTCCTGATGTGTATGAGCGTGACCGAAGAAACCTGGCACCATATTGGGGCATCTAAGAGCAGCGATGGACTACAGGAACAAAATATGTGAACAGTAAACAGAACGGATCAGTGAAATTAAATCCATTTAAAAGGTTGATTCAGCAATTCGATGACAACGACTCCTAAGTTGATTGTGAAACAGACGACAATGCATTCATCCAAAATGAAGCTGATTGCACCAAAATCTCCTACCAATCACCCTGAACTGTCAAGTCATAAAGATTAACAGCGGAAAAAGCATCTCAGATGTTGTAGCTATTCTTAAGATTTCTCCAATGTTGTAATAATGTAATTTAAGTTTTTTCCCCCACAGAGGCAGCGAGTCCCCCATGACAGGTAGCATATACTGTATATATAAAAAAAACAGAAATGTACATTGAGCATCATTAAAACATGACAACAAAGTGCAAGTGGAACAAACATGAATAAACTATATATATATATATATATATATATATATATATATATATATAAATAATAAATTAAACAGAACAATGGTGCTGCAAAAACAGCTGGGAGCCACATTGTAGTATTTTTCAATTTGTATTATTAATAATCAGCTTAATCATAAAATGTCTTCTGCAAAAGATTGAAAAGTCCTGAATGAAATCACAAGCTTTATTAATTTATGAAATAATGGAATACATGTGGTTTTTTTTGCAAAGCTTGTGTGAAATTAACAATGACATTTTTGCTAAATTTCACTTCATCTTAAAAATAAAAAATATTAACTGTGAATTCTATCGTAAAAAAAGTTTGTTTCATGTAAGAAATTTTAACTGGACAGTTTGAAAATCAGCAGCACCTTTTGCCTAAGACTTCCCAGCTTTTAACAGATGGAGTTTCAGTTAATAAACAATAAATTGAATATTTACCACCTTCTTTTTTCTTCGTGTTTTTGTCAGCGAACACAATTTACATTATTATAGCCAGAGACACAGGGCATAAAATAGTAAAAGCTTAATAAAAAAAAAAAAAAAAATTTCGCTTGTTTAAAAAGTATTTTCTCGATGTACCAGTTGAACACAAAATATTCTGAACATTATCTGAATGTTGTACATAGAAAGTTCTTTCCAACACTGCCCCCCCCCCCCATCACCCTCCTTCTCTCATCCTGCCATCATGGAAATGCCGAACTATCCACAAATGTGCTGCAATTGTAGGTTGCTTTGCCTTCACCATCCTATCCAGTTCATCACAAACAAGCTTAATGGGGTTTTAAAACTGGAGAATTTTCAGATACTTACTGCCTTGGTAGTCTACTTAGATAGTGCTAACATAATCTACTATTATTTTCTGGATTTTCTTGATGTAATATGAACTGCTGAACTGCTGGATGTAGATCAGTGGCAAATGACATGCATCCTAAAAATGCTGTGGTAGAGTATTTTGTTCAGTGTACTAGTTACAATGAGATGCCAACTCCCTGACATATTGACATTCTTTGCAATTTGTCAACAGGACTGACCCAGACATTTAAGGCTTGTAATTCTGCATTGCAGGTTTTGGCCATTGTACAAGATATATGCCATGTCCAGCAGAGCAATACTCTCCAAATCCTGCACTGGAGGACTGTTTTAATACAGTCTTTTTCAACACTAATTATGTAAAATAAAATTGTAAGTAATCAACGAAAGTGGCCATTTGTGAAACAAATTTGTGTTGCCTAAAAAAATTATAGTATAGATTAACATTTTGTAATATTTGTATTTTTTAGCCTTACATTTGTTATTTACTGGACTATATTATCAAAAGCCATACATTCTTAATTTACCCATGTCAATTAGACTGATACCTGCCAGACATATTCACCATATTCAAAAGTTTTTAATCACTCTGATTGATCTAAAGACATTAATAGATTTACTAAAACTGAAGTAGTTCAAACACATACCCATATTTATATGACATGTTGCAAATACGGCGGCACGGTGGTTAGCACGTTCGCCTCTCAGCACTAGGGATTCCCAGTTCGAATCCCCATCTGGGTGGAGTTTCCATGTTCTCCCTGTGTCCGCGTGGGTTTCCTCTGGGTTCTCCAGTTTCCTCCCGCAGTCCAAAAACATGGAATAAGGTAAAATTTAATTCTCCAAATTGCCCCAAATAGAGTGTGTGTGTGTGTGAGTGAGTGTGCCCAGGGATAGATTGGTGCCCTGTCCTGGGTGTATCTGCCCAGCGCCCGAAACGTTCTCCTCTGGATGGGCATAGGGAATCCCCCTGCGACCCTAATAGAGGATAAAGCGGGAGATGATGGATGGATGCAGGGATGTTGCAAATACTTCAGAGTGGTAATGCATTTTCAAATACAGTGGGTTGCAAAAGTATTCATACCCCTTGAACTTTGCCATATTTTGTCACATTACAACCACAAACATAAATATATTTCACTGGAATTTAATGTGAAAGACCAACACAAAGTGGTATACAATTGTGAAGTGGAATGAAAGTTATACATGAATCAACAATTTTTTTACAAATAAAAAACTGAAAAGTGCGATGTGCAAAATTATTCAGCCCCCTTTTCCCTGAGTGCAACCNGGGGCTGAATAATTTTGCACATCGCACTTTTCAGTTTTTTATTTGTAAAAAAATTGTTGATTCATGTATAACTTTCATTCCACTTCACAATTGTATACCACTTTGTGTTGGTCTTTCACATTAAATTCCAGTGAAATATATTTATGTTTGTGGTTGTAATGTGACAAAATATGGAAAAGTTCAAGGGGTATGAATACTTTTGCAACCCACTGTATTTAAACAAAACTGTTTTTTCAGCAGTTAAAAAATTGTAAATGAAAATTTAGCTTATCTTTTATAAATCCATGCTAACTTAAATTAAGATTTGAATTAAAAACATTATAAAAATGCTGCCTTATCAAATATTAAATAATAACATGCTTAACTAAGGATTAAAACTTCAAAAACATCTGCATAATAATAGAAAAGCCTATTAAAAATGGTTGTATGACATGCATTTTTGTTAAAGAGCATAAGCTCACGCTGAAAAAAAAGTAAATAATAAAAAAAAAATTATCAAAGTTAACCATTTTGGACCCAGACATCATTCCGCCTACAGCAGTAAGGGTTCGGGTTTCATTTGGTGTGAAGTGTGGGTTTCCTCTATGACCTCTGGTTTGCTCCCACAGTCCTGAAGCAATGCTAATTAAGTGAACTGGAGTTGATAAATTGTCAATTATAAATGTGTGCATAAACGTGTTTGAGAATATCATACACTATATGTTATAATGGGGAACGTGTGAACAGTGAAAAAAGTTTAAGCACCTCTGTGCCAAGGGAATCTAAGTTGTTTCATATAAACCTAGAAGAAAACCAGAATAAGAGAAGCTAAAAAGAAAAGTGCCCAATCAAGGAGCCGAGAATCTGGATGCAAAAAGTTTCTGTTTTGTTTCAACTTCCCATTTCTGTATTTCTGAACCTTACATGACATAAAAAAAACAAGAATTACTTTATTGGCAGGTTTGAAGTTATAGAAAGTTAGAACAAATTTAAGAGTGCTCAAAGTTGTGGCACAACTTTTAGTTTTTTTACACTAATTTACAGTTTTGAAATAATTACAACTCTTTTATAACTTTCACAAACAAACAAATGAGCCAGTGAGCTGAACCTAAAGTAAAAGTTTTATGAGCATTTTGTCCATGAACTATTCATTCAGTCTGATCTCGAGAAGTGACTGCAAAAGGTTACAGGTTTCATGAGTTGCTTCAAAAAATAAATCCGTACATTTTCTTCAAAGCAGCAGGTGGTGAAAACTTTACCAAATTTAACCTTTGCTAAAAAAATTATTTAAAATGAAATGAATGACTTAATATACTGTACTTATTTTATGAATTATTAATTTTGTGGTAAAATATGAGTAGTTAAAAAAAAAGCTGATTTACAACTTTATACATTCAACCCTCAATACAAGTGTATAACCACAATTTAAATAGACTGTGCTCTGCTTAAATAATAAATTCACATTGTTTATAAAGCACACATTATAGTCAGCATCGTAGAAATGCAGCTAGAACCCAGTCACTCTGCACAGTTTGTGGATTCTATAGACAGAAACATGATAACCAACTCAAACTCCAGTATCCTTGGTTACGATCACCAAGGCATTGTTGCTGTGAATATTGAATTCAAACACTGGGTGCAAGAATAGTAGAGTCATGTGTGATCTGGTTACACAGTGAGAATGAGAATGGGCTGAACAATACCTGCACAGTTGCAACTGTTTTCTTTTGCTCTTTCATTATATCACGTTTTCATCTTAGCCATTATATAAAGATTACAGATTTTATTTCAGTTGAATGGGAGACAAACACAAAGCAAAGCAAGCTTCTGAAACACAAAGAAAAGGTAATAACAGTCATACACAGCATTTTCATTACACACTTCAGTGGGCTAGAATGTCATCGTCTACAGCCATGTTTCTAGCACTTTCTATTTTTTTAATGAATTCCCTGCGACAAGGAATAAGAAATTCAGAGACTTCACTCAACAATCTGAAATAACAATGACTCACTTCTAAATCTGCCAACCTTTAAACAGCACTTCATCAATCAAGGATCAAAATCAGTAAGACGCCTAGTGTCAGCACACATCAAAACAGTAAATGCTACAATTTAAGCACGTTTCCAGCACGTAAGACCTAGTGAAAATACTTTAAAAAAAATAAAATAAAATAAAAAATACAGTTGTAACAACCCTATGTGCACCATTAAAATATCCAGCCATTAAAAAGGAGATTTCTGAAATGGAAATACTTTTTGGAACGTGTATACAAATCCTTGCAAAAGTAGTCAACCATCTTACAGTTTACTACTTACTACTTAGTACAGTTTTATTTGGATTAGCTAGATGTGCTGCATCATATAGATTTGCCCCAAAGAATCAACCTAGCGGTAAGCCATTACTGAAAATTTGTTTTTTCTATCCAATAGTCTGATAACCCTAACGCAAGCTGAGGAAGTATCTAAATTTACAACATTGTAACATATAGCTCCAAGTCATATAAAAAGATTTTGTTTCTGGATAAAGGGCACCATCATAAATACTTTTATAAGTGCCAAAGGCTGTACAATAAAGGCATTAAACATTTATAAGGCTTTGTTTATAAACACATAGAAAGAAAGCAAGTGTTGTGATATTTCAGGGAGCACTAATAACAGAATGAAAGCTGCATTATATCACCCAGACACTATTCAGACAAGGCCGTGCCTCAGCTTTAGAACAAGAAGCAGCTTTGAAAGAGAAGCCAAAAATAAGCCACAATCCCTCACAAACGGAGCTAGAGTACAGTGAGCAAAGTGCTTTTTTGGAGCATTTTAACACACTTCAAAACTTGTTTTTTTTATTATTTTTTTTTACTTAAAACAAATAAACTGGCATGTTACTCACCTAACACTAAAGATGTGGGAAATGCTATAAAATGAAAGAAAAATCTAAATCACCAAACTGTTCCAATTAATGTTTCACAATATCCTCCTGGGATGCTTGCGATATATGCAACCTGAATCCAAACTGCCAAAAAGAATGTGACAATGTGTAGCTGCGTCACTAATTTGTGGTCATACCAAGCATTCTCTACCAGAATCTGAGACAAATGTGTAAATATGAGGTTGAATACCCTTGCAAGTTATATACAGGCTCTAAAGTGTACCAACTGTAAAACATTAATGCACAAACAGAAAGCGTACAAGTAGAAAGTCTGATTGTTTCTTTTTTTTTTTTTTTTTTTTACACCTGAATCACCTGACCTACATGATTGACTTCGTATTTAGGAATAATGTTGAAATACACATTAACACGTTTTACAGGTAAAAGCCAAGCAGCTGTTCTTCCTCCAAATTACAGAAGCAGTCTAACAAATATAGATAAAAGAGAGACACAATCAAAGACAATATTTAGCATTTATGAAGCTCTAGTTTTAGAGCTTGGTCAGTAGTGAAGAAAAGGGGTAAGGGGAAGCAATAAATTAGTAAGAGTCGATCTTTTAAAAAACAGGAGTTTGGGCTGTTTTCCAAATTTTTACAGCAGCAGAGATGACCTGGCGAATTACAGCAGATCAGGGAGGATAAGACCTGGTGGCTTCGGTTCAACACAGTTAATCCAGAAATTGGCGCAGCTGGCATGGTACTGGTGTCCACCATACGTCAGCTTGAAGTTATCTGTCTCGGAGTTAAAAGCCTGGTTACAGAGAGAAAGAGAAAGTGAGATGGGGGTTTTCTTTCCCATAATAAATTCCAATATTAGACTACAAAGTATAGTACAACATATGGAGTGCCTTGTTCTTAAGCTGCAGTGAACTATAATTCTACATACAGATTCATATTTTTAAAAACTAGACTTGAAGTATGGGCGACACGGTGGCTTAGTGGTTAGCGCATTCCCCTCTCAGCGCTAGTGATTCCCGGTTCGAATCCCAATCTGGGTGAAGTTTCCATGTTGTGCCCGTGTCCACGTGGGTTTCCTCCGGTTTCCTCCCACAGTCCAAAAACTGAATTTTCAATTGAACCCCCATGACCCTAATAGAGAATAAAGCGGAAGATAATGGATGGATGGACTTGAAGTATGTTTTATTTGGTCTTGTCTAAATCATTCATGTTAAAATGTTCTAATAGAAAATATCTCCTTATTAACAGAATAAAAATGAACCAAAATTTCCAGTAATAAAATTTCTATTAGGACAACACTATGTTTTGAGATTTTATTCTTTTGGAAATGTATCACTATCTGTACAGAAATATTCTTTTCTATATTGCCACAGCTGTTTAAAATTAAGCAAGTTACCATGCATTATGGACAACTGTATGCTTCCAAGTTCATTAGAACAGATATTCTGTTCCAGCATGACTGCCCCAGTTAAAAAATAAAAGTTCATAAGGCATGGTTCAGTGTGTTTGGTTAGATGTGGTGGGTGTCAGGACTCTGAGCCAAGTTCTTTCAAACATCTTTTTGATGACCTGGTTCAGGTCTGTGAATCAGGCCCTCTGGTTCAACATCAGTGTCTGTCTTAAAACATGTTCTTCTTTATAAATGAGCAACTTTTACTGATGTACTTTCACAATCCTGCAGAAGAGTAGTAGTTATAATGTCATAGCTGCAAAGTGTGACCAACCAAAAAAGGTCATGTAAGTGATCTATGTAATGTGTTGGTGTCTTAGTACTTTTGGACAAAGAGTACTATTGTCTTTTACCCACACAAACATTGTCAGAGAATTTAAATAATCACCAGAGAGTAACAAAGAATAAAAACCAGCACAAATGGGTTAGAGTAGAACAGTCTGCTATAAAGAATTAGCATTTAGAGTATGACGATGAATCATTATGTACAACAATTGACCATTTGAAAAATGCAACATATGCATATATTACACACACACTTTTATAATTAAAAATATGAACATTTGGTATTATGTAAAACAAATATTTAACCACTAATTAAATTTAAATTTATTTACATTATTGTTAATTTAAGGACAAATGAAAGGTGGAGCCTGATTACCATGACATGTGATCTGAAAGGTGACTGGTTATTTTTCAGCAAGCTGCTTAAAGAGGCTGATCACTTAAAGATGTGTATATTGGGACAAAATTCTGGTATGTTCATTATTAAGGCTTTGGTATGCAGCATTTTTAACGGTGTTTATTCTCACTCAGCCAGGTACATTCCTGTTTGGTAAAGTCAAGTAGTGAGGCATACAGAAGTTGCTGCACTGACAAAAAAAAGTTTAATGATTTTCTTTAGCTTTGAATTTACTTTTAACACTAAAGTATCTAATCATACTTTTCTGTCACTTTTCTGTGTAGTAGACAGACATTTCCACCCACAGACTCTATATATGGAGACAAAAAAGCAGTAGCCTATAATGATTGCTTGACAAGCTGATTTTATGCTCTCCTTTTGAAATCTGCAGCTGCAGCTCTCAGTGAGCGCATGTAAGGTACAACATTTGTGTTGGACCCAAAGAGAAATGAATAATTTGTGGTGATTCAGAGCCTCCCACGCAGAGATGTAGCGCAAGTACACTGACAAAGGTCCTGATTTATTTAACATAAATGACAGTATTTTGTAAAATGTATTCCATTACAAAATAACTATAGTCATATTAAAACAGAAGCTTGTAAACAGTTAAAAACAAATCACTACTTTATATTTCTATTAATTGCATGTTTTTCCATTTTTTTTTATTTAGCAAGTACAAAGAAAAAAACATTGTAAATTTTTTATGCAAATTTCCTTTACTAGAAGGACAAATTTCACTAATCATTGCCAAACGCTCCATTAAACAGTATTAACATTGATCACAGTAAGAACAAAACAAATCACAGTGCAAGTTCTAATTTAAAAAAATAAAAAATAAAATAATAAAAAACTGCTGCAAATTTTGCACTTTGCAGCTTTTTAGTGGTGAACCTAAGAATAAGGTATAATAAAATTAAAATGTAATATTTACCCATAATTTCATGACTGGTTCTTTGGTTGGTGCCTGAAAGTAGCATAAATACTGTCAGAAATCTTTGAACCATCTTTGTAGTCATGAAAATCGGAAACTGAAAGAAAAGTGGAAAGAAGCCCAATGTGCTTACAGGCCACCAACCCTTCAGGAATGGGAAACCTGTTTCTTTAGATCACTTAAATTTGTGAAAATCAATACAAATAAAATTAACTTCTAAACACTGTTCAAAACTTGAATTGAATTAAGCCTACTCAGCAGCACTCCTACAGGCCTCAAACACTGAACTACAATCAGACATTTTAGTATTTTGGGCTGTAATGGTCTAAAAGAAGAGGGGGAACTCCTCTCCTTGCTTGTCCGGGATTGTATTGTTAAGTGTCAAATACTTCAGAAAGCAATTAGCTTGGAGGAAAAGGGCAATAATTTCTGTAACTAGCACCATAAATCCAGAGCACATTTTTAAAAAATTGTGTTTGAATGCCATATTTTTTTGTCTGACAGTCATTTTAAATATTCTTATTGTGAAGTTACTTAATATTTAGAATATTTACTTAATATTTTAAATTACAATTATTTCATTAATGTTAACTACTTGTATCAAGTTATTTACCCAGAAGTAGAACATATAGGCAGATACCACAACAAAATTAAAAAAGGTGGCTTAGTGCGTAGGACTATTGTATCTTCACACCATGGCAAGAGAACACATTGCCACCTTCACCAAGCTCAACAACATGGGACCATCTTAAAAGAGATTTTAGTCACTATATAGCCTACTACAAAAGTCCCAAAAAACTATATGCAATATATACTACAAATACACCATATTGAGCCCAATGCAACGTGGCATAAAGCATCTTGTAAAGCATCAGTAAAATTATTTTCTAAAGAAGCAAAGGATGCTTGTATAAATATATGAGTACATTTTGTGAGTACATTTCGCTGATATTCTGTCTATACTATGGTCTTGTTTTGTGATATACCACTCTGAAAACAGAGCTGGTCTATTTTTTTTACATGGAAATGGCAACACAGTGAATTATTGAGGAGAAAGGTGTTGAACTCAACTGTAGTCGGGAAACAACTATAAAGATAGCTACCCCCTTGTGACCGGCCACTTCTACATTTAAATAATAGAATAACAATTCAAAAACTAACAGGTTACCCATTCCTGATGACACCCACAGTGATAGAGCTTATTGATGTTGAGGCTCAGCTCTTACCAAATGCCTGATTTAGGGCCTTAAACCAAGAACAGTATAGTGTCAGAACCCAAGCAAAGCCTTCAAAACTTAGAAATCCCAAAACACCCTCAAACCTGGGCATTTTGTGCTTTATTGCACAACAGACAGTAGAGTATAGACCTTTATTAAGGCAAAAACAAGGATTAACCTAAGCTTGAATTGAATTTATTTCTGCCTAAAAACATTTTTATCAAATAGGCCAGCAACTGTGAATCAAATGTAGAGTGATTTAAAGTACTTAAATATCTTAACAACTTTCTATTTAAATGTTCCTCATTCAGATGATACAACATATTAATGGCATTAGTTAATATAAAATAGTTAAGGAAATCCTTTAGTAAAGTCTGTCCCAAGCCTTGATTTTACTGTGCACATTTATTACCATCTTTAGTTCAGTTATTATATATAAGTAAAAACATTATGTTTTAATGTAAAAGTGTTCAAATACCAGGCCACTGAACTACATTTGTACAGTTTGTGATGCTGAATTACATTTAACTGATGACATTGATACACAGTACTAATTTGTTCAGCTTGAGCAGAGTCTAGGAGCAAGAGGGAAAACAGAAAAAGAAATGGCACTCAGCTGACAAACCTAGAATGCTTAAAACCCTAAAATAAAGGTCTGAAAAATGAATAGAATAACTGAAAGTGTGCTAATTTACTGCAGCAGAAACAGGAAAAGATCAAACTGGCTTTTTACATTTGACATTAAAATATAATGTATCTGAATACTTCCTGCATGTTGTTTTGGGACAGAGCTTAACATATAACATGATAAATTTAATCCTGTATTTAAAAATTAACTCATACATTTAAAATTTGATATCTAAGATAGAGAACTGAATAAAACAAGAACTGCAATAAGGAGATTAAGAGTCTGATGAAATGCTTGTTTGTAGTTAACGGCTGATGTCTAAATATCAGTGGTGAATCAATTTAATGTATAACAAGAATGCTAACGTGGCAAAAAAGTAAAACAAGTGTTGCTGTAGTTTCTCAGACTTTATACTATCCTGAATTAGCAGCCTTTGCAATAAATTTAATGCAAGCAGACAGATATTTCTTATTACAAAACTGTCTCAGTTACTGGATTCAGAATAAGTTTAAAATATCTGTTTTATTAAGTTGCCACAAAACAACCTATTTCACTGCACAAAGCATTAGGTCTTTCTGTATACATCCCTAAGTGTGAGAAGATCCAACAGGACAAATTGATTTTATTGGAAATGTGAACATTTATATGATACCCTAAATATAAGCAATGCAACAGCACTAGTTTTATTTTTTACATACTTTATGCCATTTGGACATTTCTTTTAAGTGCCCAAATGACTGTGCCAGGTCCTGAAATACTGCAGAAATGGTCATATACTACTAACCATGAAGTGCCAGTAAAAGTGTATTTTTTTGTATTGTAAAGCCTATATAGAAACTGTTGAACAAAATAGCTAAACCATCATTTCGACTTATCTGGGAAATAAAAATTAGCAAGGAGTAAAAAAAACTAATTCTGTTGCTTTGCATTAAATTAAAAGTATTAATATTGTGCATGTTCACTTTTTCATGAAACTACATTTTCCAGTTGAATGTAGATTAAAATAGCAATAATTAATGAATAGTGTCAGAGAGAAAAATCATACTCTTTTAAACAGTCTTCCAAATGTGTTCTCCTTCTTCTGCAAGATAAAGTCAAACGTGGGTCAGCCATGCTCCACTGTAATGTGAAAAATAGCATACAGCTGCAGAAACAAACTGCTAGCACCATACTGGGTATCATAAATTAAAAAAAAACCTTGGTTTAGAAAGTAAATACTTTGGATTTGCAATTACTGTCACCCTACAGAGCTTTTTCTTAAGATCACCAACAAGATGTGCTTATGAAAGATTGCTTCAAGATTGCTTCACAGTAAAGCTGTAACTTTACCTGAAAAATTATTTTAGGGAAAGTGCACCCCCTAACAGTGTGCATTACAGTTTTTTTTTTTTGTAAAATCTTTATTCAGGGTTGGTAAAAAGAATTATGTCATAGCATAGAGTGACTGCAGCTGTAATGCTCCATGGATGGAGAAGGAGGAGCAGCAGCAATGCAGAGAAAAGTAATAGCCACAATGAAAGTCTCTGAAGATTATTTTAGAAGATAGATTATTATAGAAAAAAAACCTGCAAATTTTAAAATATTTACATTAGAACATCTGTTAGAACAACTGTTAACAACTTTTAATCAGTTGCTTAAATATTCTTATACTGTATCCTAATGTTCTTTACACATACACTGTTAAAGATGGACATGACTTCTTTTTTCCTATTTTAATGAACACTTGTACATCAAAGATAAATATTTGGGTTAGATTTATCTTTAATTGAATTTATAAAAAATAATAAAATAATAAGAATTATTTTAAAGTTGGAACCGAGGGCAATAGACTGTTATGCAAGATAACTAAAGCACCTGTACAAGTACAAATTATAGATCATAAATTTTTTTTTACTTTCAATAATAATACAAGTGATTACATATGATCATAATGCTTTAATATAGATAGGCAGCTAATTAATTAATTGTTACAGTTAATTGAAACAATTAGATTTTATCTAATAAATAATGTTTAATGTTAACACTACATGTGAAACTAATATATAAGGAATAAATAAAGGATGAGGATTTGATCTTCAGCTCAAGGCCAGGTTTAAAAACTGTTAGTATTGTGTTCACTAGAACAGGAGAAAATGGGAAAGGAGCAGAAATACATTAATATTACAGGTAGACCATTTCGATTGTGTGTATGTGATACAGACCTTGCTTCGCGAGTCCACATTCAGCAGACACACACCACAGGCCAGTTCCCTGGCATTTTTAATGCCATGTCTTAGAATACAGGAAGAGAAATCCAGAGAGCTCTCATCAGGCTGAAAAACATACATACAAACACCATGTCAGTGCATCATCCATCTTCTGTAAATATTGACATTACATTTGTTGATTACATCAGTTCCAGCATTTACTGCAGCTGTACAAAAAGCCTCTAAATTAAACCTAAAATAGACAGCAATACTATTTTTTTTCTGTTTGCTTGTATTATTATTCTGTGGCATTGGTGGCTTATGGGCAGCCCGAGGTAAGAATTCACAGAAAACCTTCCAACTCCCACTCACTCTTGCCCAGAGCTCACACACTCAAATATTATCAGATGCAATTTAATGATCAATCTTCTCCCAGGGGAACTAGACAGTGCCTAAACTCATCTCAGCAAGAGCCTCTTTCTCTCTGCTCAGCACAGCCATGTGTGCACAACATGCTGCCTAAAAATAAATGTCCAAAAGTTTTTAATGATTAGTAACTTCACTTAAAGAAAATTTGCCACGATATACGATTTTGATTAACTTTTGTATCTAAAAGAAGAAGTTATAGTAAAATTTACGTAAAGCTCAACTTCTATTTTAGAAAAGCAGTAAGTAGCTTACTTTGTTTTACTGGTATGTGTCTTTATATAGAATTATAAAACAAATTAAAAAAACATATTTAATAAAAACATGAAACATGTTTGGGTTTGGCAGCAGTGATAAAGCTGTGTTTAACACAGCACATTATTTACTTGCTTTTATAATAATTATTATAATAATAATAAAATAATAATAACACACACACACACACATATATATAGATCATTTGCAGTTTCCATGTTCTGTCCTGTCTACGTGGGTTTCATCCGGGTTCTCCGGTTTCATCTAAAAACATGGGCCAAGCTAAATTAAATGCACCAAATTGCCCCATATAGAGTGTGTTTGAGTGTGCCCAGCAATAGATTGGTGTCCTGTTCTGGGTGTTTCTGTCCAGCACCCAAAATGTTCTCCCCTGGATGAGCATGGGGAACCCTGCCACAACCCTAGTAGAGGATCAAGCGGAAGAAAATGGGTGGATATTTGTCTATTGTACACTTTTGCTCTGGCAATAATTTATTTATGTGTCATTTCAATAAAGCTTCTTCTGAGTTTAATTTTTAAAATTATTGTGGCAACCAATATAATTCAGAACTTATTATAAATTATACAAGAACAAAAGCTACAAATAAATCAGCAGCTGAAAATTCCCAGGAAAAGGAGTTTGAGACTGTGCTCGATAACGAGCTTAAAACGTTCTGCTGTCCTGATAAAGCATGAATACGAAAAAACAGCATTATTCAGATATATTCATGATAAAGCATAAACCAGGCTTCAGTTTACTTAGTGAGGATAAAAAACCTATAAAAGGATTTTTGATTTTTGTAGATTTCGGAAAAAAAACTAACTGAGAGATTTGCCAGTGACATGAAGCCCATTAGGTTATTCCAAACCCGGCTGATATCCTTTAGTAACTCCTGAAGCTTTTCTGAGCACACAGCTGTGGCCTTGATGCCCAACTCCACACGCCTGGTCACACGGTAAACCTCCACAACACCTATTACACAAAGCACAATTACAACGCAGGTAGCACCATGGCCTAAAGTATACACTTTTTAAAATTCATGTTAAGGCTTGTATCAAAGTGTTACTTGATGACTTGTAATTTATTTGCAGTGTTGTAAGAAAATTTTAGATTCTTTACTCAAGCAAAAGAAATTGTACAGCAATGTAAATGCAAATGCTTATTAGCATAAAGTAAGCTGTAGCTAAAAAAAACAAACAAAAAAAAACAATTGTCTGGTGCTTATAACAAACACACACAAATATACGTCAAAAATAACACATCATTGGTGGCTGAAGACTGAAGCTGTAGGTAATGTGTAATTATTGCTAGTCAAGTTAGGTCAAGTTCATATGATATAATCTGAACTTCATTTATTTAACTGTTTAGCATACATTCGTATCTTTAGACGAATCACTTTCTAAAATCTGTAAGGTGTTAACTAACCTGAAGCTTTATACACAGACAAAACAAAATATTTTATTATTATTATTTTAAATGATTTTTTTTTTGTTTAATATGAACTAATTTAAAAATTAATGCCTGCAACATAGTGAAAAAAAAGTTTGTGACAGAGGCAGGTTTACAGCTGAGTCATATCATCTTTCCTTATTATTAAAGTTGTTTAACTTAAGATACCGTATTTTCCGGACTATAAGGCGCACCTAAAAAATTTTTTTCCAGAAATCGGATGTGCGCCTTATAATCCGGTGCGCCTTATACGTGTAATGAGTTTCAAATTCTTTTAAAGTATTGTTGTGCCACACATCACCGTCCCTGCTGATCTGTGACTCCATGCGCACTCATCTTACAGAAAAGCCGAAGAAAATTAATTCGGAGCTTGCCGTCATTCCAGGAGAATTAAATAAAGAACTCCAACTGGACATTGGCGTAAACAGGGCATTTAAAGTAAAGTTGCGGGCGGCGTGGAAGCGTGGATAATAGACGGCGAACAAAAATTTACTAAAATTCGGGAGGCAGCGGCGGGCGAGTTACGCCACCGTCTGTGAATGGGTTGTGGATGCCTGGGCTAAGGTTTCTGCTGTAACTGTTGTACGAGCTTTCGCGAAAGCGGGCATCATTGAACATCCGCCTGGCGACAGGACTGACTCAGACATTGATGAGAGGGAACCTGGAGTGCTCGATAGTGAAATGGCACAGCTTTTTAATTCAGACACAGAAGATGAGGACTTTGATGGATTTGTGGGAGAAGAGTGATTAAAAATAATGTGTGTTTTGTCAAGTAGTAGAATAAACTTCAATTATAAATCACCGTTTTGCATCCTTTACTTTTCATGTAGATCGTATGTTTTAGCAAGTGCCTTATAATACGGTGCAGTACAGAATAAGTACTGTACTGAAATAGAGTCTGTAATTGAGACTGCGCCTTATAATACGGTGCGCCTTATGGTCTGGAAAATACGGTACTATTTGTTGCATTTTTGCAGGTGGTAGTTTTGCCCATTTTGCTTTATACAATATTTGAAGTCCAGCGAATACATTTTCACTGTGTTTTACCTCATCTCACATGACTTCAGACCCAAAAAACTTAGCAGCAGTTTCAGTTATTATAATCAAACTACATAAAACAGGAGAAACAACAACAAAATTTCAGTTTCTTTGGACACAGTGTGTTGAGAAAACAGCCTTCAACAAAAAAACACAGATTTAGGCTTCTGTGAAGGATGGTATTACATGTTCATGATTTGAGTTTCATGCAGTAGGAGAAAACTGAATAAATCCTAAAACTTGTTTGAAAAAGAATAAAAAACTAATGGATAGTAGGTCTCACCCAGCAGGTACTCCATGCCCTGTGCTGACTGGATGACCTCAGTGCACACAGTAGAACTGCTGATGCTATTCAGGGTGTTGTTGGCCATGGTGATCACCTGCAGAGTGAAAGAGTAGAAGCAGGTAGGAGGTAGACAGATACAATAAAAGATGTCAAGGCATAATTAGATAGCGTTCGGGGAGGAATGAAGCCAGAGCCCCATACAGAGCTGCGACTTGATCAGACCTGTTCAGTGGTGGGGCAGAATTACCTGAAGTGCGCTCTCCAAGCACCTCTGCCATTCATACGCATAGCGCTCGCTCTCCTGAATCAAATGATAAAAAATAAAATAGATGAAAGCCAAGAATACTAAAAACAACTACTAGAACAAAAGGCCTTATCAAATCGGTTTGCACTAGGTTAAAAGCATACGGATGTTCAAAATGCATGGCTAATTATTTGATATTTCACTCCTGTAGTAATCGAACTGAATTAATTTATCACTCAATGCTTAAGAAAGTCCCAATATAACTACCCATATAACTTTATATCTAGTACAAGATTCAAACCTTTATTTGAAGCATACACAATTTTTGCAAGGCTCTTCAATTCCAATTTTCAGTTTAGTATTTTGGTTCCACCCATCAAACAAATGCATTTGCAGTTTCACATCACATAGACTGCCATATAGAAGATGTGTCTTAAGGCAATTTCAAATGCCTAAGACAGCAAGCAGAACAATTCCCGACCACACTTCCTTCACACTCCTTTAATTTACTATAAGCAAAAATGTCCAAACAGACATGGCTGTAGAAGACCAAGAGAAACAGTGGTATTTAAACTTTCATTCATTCATTATCTCCCGCTTATCCTCTATTAGGGTCGCGGTGGGGTTTCCCATGCCCATCCAGGGGAGAACGTCTCGGGCGCTGGGCAGATAGACCCAGGACAGCGCGCCAATCCATCGCTGGGCACACACTCACTTACACAGACACACTCTAAATGGGGCAATTTTGAGGATTCAATTAACTTGATCCATGTTTTTGGACTGTGGGAGGAAACCGGAGAACCCGGAGGAAACCCACGCAGACACGGGGAGAACATGGAAACTCCACCCAGATGGGGATTCGAACCGGGAATCCCTAGCGCTGAGAGGCGAACGTGCTAACCACTAAGCCACCGTACCGCCGGTATTTAAACTTGGGCAACTAAATACAGCTAAGTCAATCACATCTCTCTTCTACCCTCACTCAACAACACAACATTTCCATTTACAGAATAGCAGCTCAGGGGTTGTTACCAAGAAATAGCAGTTATGTAAATAAACAAAGCGGATCATCAGACTCCAACAATCATGCCACAGTCCTCAACACATCTTATCTGTAGAAGAACATTACCTGAATTGCTGCAATACAACTGGCTGTTTTAAAATAAGCACAAATGCATAGGTGTACATATGGTTGTAAAAAAGTTTAAAATTTGTTTTAAAAAAATAAAAATGAAACTGTGTTTATTGAGCAGCTCTGACCTCCACTTCACCAGTAAGATCCTTGTATTTGTCTCGTATGACTGGCAGTGTGGGTTTTTCACTCAAAGTGTTGGAGCGATCACGGAAAAGCTGCTCAGGAGCAGAAGGTGTAGAGCAGATCTCCTTCTCACCTAGACTGTGACTGCGCTTATGGGAACCTAACACACACACACACACACACAAATAATTGTTTCAACCCTACATTATATTTAATAGGTAGGTCTGAGTTTAAAGTGGCTCAGAATAATTTCAGCCTAAAATTTTGCTATTGAGCAGAAAAAAAGTTAAGTAAATATGTAGCATGACAAGAAGTGATAATTATGTTGTGAGGAAGAAGCTCAGTGATGCAGGTATGAATTATTCATTAATTCATTTCACACAGAGATGTGTGTGCATGAGAAAGTATCAGGAATCCTCTCTCTCTAACATGCACATGCACACAGAACATGTTTGTGAATTTCCCATTTGTGGGACAAATAAAGGTTTATCTTATCAACAAAGCAAGGTGGACTAGGACAGGTTCACTGGTTATTAGGAAACCTTTCACCCAGTTCTACCCTCAGGAAATTTACATCAATCTCATGTGGCCATGACAACCCTCAGCTACTGCAGCCAGAAGCACACATATCAAATTTATTTACCAGCAAAGGATAACAATAAAAGTGCTTTCTTCTCACCAAATTGCATTTAGGTTGAAAAGAATAGCCTAAATTAAACACAAATTGGGTTTCAACATGTGAGCCACAAATCATAATAAATAATGACAGAAAGCTAAAGGAGGAGGCTGTTAAAAGTTGCCATGTTTATCAAAAAAGCAATGCATGTTTTACAGTCCCAACACTGCCATCCAACGTTAACCAGGATGGCTGCAAGTGGAATTGGTTATGGCAGAAGTCGGGAAGGTCTGGAACCATTTTGACTCAGAACCAAAAATATAAAATACTAATACTGTATATCCTTTTTGATAAAATTATTTGATGCCTGTTCGCAATGTAAAACCTACATTTATTCTATTATGCTACATTAGGATTAACTATTAATAATCAAACAACTAACAAATTAAATTAACTCACAAGTTGACCCAATGTAGTAAAAAAAAAAAAGATAATCTGAATACCTGGACAATGTAAATATTTTTTTTAACTATTCTATATTGTTTATAGCATTAGGGATTAAAGTAAGGCTCTGGTAAATGCTTCACATCACATTAAATCAAATTTTAATTATTTATGAATAGCTATATACATCTACAACACACAGTCCTAAGGACACTCACCTTGTACTGACAAATCAAAAGTGGCCAACTCATTTTTGATCATTTCTTCACTGGATTTCACTTTCGGCTGTGTACTAGCCTTGAGAAAGTCTGATTTGCCAAACTTAGGCTTATCTGCCTGGAAAGCTCCAAATTCGTCTTGTATTTCACTGTGGGTGCACTCTAGCCCAGTTTCTGCACCATCTGATTTGTCTGAAACTGTGCTAGCAAAGTCACCAAAGTCGATGTTATTATCTCCTGCTGAATGAGCTGAATTAAAGTCAGCAAAGTCAGCAATCCCTGTGTCCTCGGTGGGGAAAGTGGTTACATTAGCAGAGTTGGAGTTTGTGATGTTCTCAGAGCTTCCAAAAAACATCTCCTTTTTGTGGAGATTGGTTGAGGAAGACAGCACAGAGAGAGTAACCCCTTGCATTTTTCTACTCTGACCCGAAGTCACGTCGTCTTGAGAGGACCACTCAGTGCTTGCTGGAACAGAGCCACCTGTGCTCACAAACGGGTCAAACTTCAAGTCATCTGAATCTGTAATGACAAAAAATACCTTTCGTTCTCATGTAAATAAGATACATACAGTTTGTAGATAGACAGTAGCCTGCGGAAGATTTTTCATAAATGACAAATTAATTAATATATGCTAATGTAATTCCAGGTACTATATATTATTCATTCATTCATTATCTCCCGCTTTATCCTCTATTAGGATCGCGGTGGGGTTTCCCATGCCATCTCGGGTGCTGGGCAGATAGACCCAGGACAGGGCGCCAATCCATCGCTGGGCACACACTCACTCACTTAGACACACTCTATATGGGGCAATTTTGGAGAATTCAATTGACTTTTTGGACTGTGGGAGGAAACCGGAGAACCCGGAGGAAACCCACGCAGACACGGGGAGAACATGGAAACTCCACCCAGATGGGGATTCGAACCGGGAACCCCTAGTGCTGAGAGGCGAACGTGCTAACCACTAAGCCACCGTGCCGCCCTACATATTATTACTTTGTATCATCATTATTGTGAGTAACAGCATAGTCCCACATTAATATATTATTTTGCCCAAGCCCAAATTATTTGTATGAGTATTTCAACATCCCAACTTAGGTCCAACACACTGGCTGGTCAAGGTGCTAAACTATTTGTAAAGCCGAAGGAATAGCATTGTTGTCTTCCCTGTATTTATACTTCATTATTTGCATAATAGTTGCTAATGAAAATGAAATCATGAAGAATTTAAACTTAAAAATCTCTGAAGAAAAGAAATACAATTTCCTTTTTCCAGGATATTAGTTTTCTCTTCTTGTTTTCAATATTAAACCTGTGTAATACACCTTGTTAAAAACATTTAGAAATTTTATTGCACTGTATAATCATTTCCCTCTTACTGGTCTTTACACTCTGATTTAATATAAGATTAAATTATTATATTTTTATTTTATTTGAATTAAAAAGGACAGAAAAGCACAGCCATGGTTAGAATTCAATTTAATTTACCATGGCAATGAACAACATGTGTCATCCTGCTGTCAATGTTTGTTACTAAACATTTTAACTGACTAAGGAAAAACCGTTATCAGATGTACTGTCAAAATAACAAATTATCCCTAAATTACAGATACCCCTGCTCAGGCTTTTTTATTTAGGGTAACTACCAGCAGCAGGTTCAAACTGATAATAAAAAAAGAACCAAAATAAGATTGATAGAGGTAATAAAGTCTAATTTATCTAATTAAACCTACACTTGACTATACTCATACATAATTCATTATTTAATCATATTTATTTGAATGTAATATGGCTTCAGCAAAATACATTACATTTATCTCATGTATCATACTGCTTTAGAGGAGAAATTAAGGAGATTTTAATACCCAAAGTAAGGCAAAGTCTGTATTCAGTTTTATCCAATTACCATTGGACTGCACTAAAAATAATGGGGTGTTTATTCTATGACTTCAAATGTGTATCAATTAATCTTATTTTCTTGCACTATATTCTATTAAAATGCAGACAATACTTTTAATTTGGAGAACCAAATGCATTGCCATTTTTGCTTTTGTTTTTCAAAGAAAGTGTAATAAATCAAGTGAAACTCTTCCCAATCTGTACAATATACATTTGATAAGTTGAAATCTTTACCAAGTTGTAAGATTTAATAAATAATTAAATTAAATAATTCTCAGTATGCACTTTGGGAATAATAAGACCACAAATTTAGCTTAGTGTGTCAGTTATTAATGCATAGTCTACACTAAAAATTTAATCTGTGAATGAAGCACGACCTATAAGTTCATGAATAAAGTGCAACCTGGACAAATAAATTTTCAAAAAGATAATTAACAGAAATCATTAGAGACACACCAATGTCACATCTTGAACCCCAATAGGTCCAAATGAGTCTTGGCACAAGGAACTATTCCACACCAAAATTACAAAAATAAATATATGTGCCGGGGCGGCACGGTGGCTTAGTGGTTAGCACGTTCGCCACTCGGCGCTAGGGATTCCCGGTTCGAATCCCCATCTGTGTGGAGTTTCCATGTTCTCCTCGTGTCCGCGTGGGTTTCCTCCGGGTTCTCCGGTTTCCTCCCACAGTCCAAAAACATGGATCAAGTCAATTGAGTTCTCTAAATTGCCCCATGTAGAGTGTGTTTGTGTGTGTAAGTGTGTGCCCAGCGATAGATTGGCGCCCTGTCCTGGGTGTATCTGCCCAGCGCCCAAAACGTTCTCCCCTGGATGGGCATGGGGAACCCCACCGCGATCCTAATATAGGATAAAGCGGAAGATAATGAATAAATAAATGAATATCTGTGCCATTGTATCAACAACACATTACGATATTGCATGAACTTAGTATTGGACCGATACTCGACATTGGTGTAGGTGCATCCCTAGCATTTACTAAAAGAATGTTGGAGCTGATAATACAGGGAGTAAATACTTCCAGTTAGGCAGATGAAGTCAAGGTATGTGGGTTGTATCAATAGAAAGGTTTTAGCATGACCAGATCATAACATGTAGTCAATGTATCTTTTACACACCTATACTCTTTTACTGTGCTGTTAATTGTAATACATATGACCAAGATGCAGGTTTGACTATGTCTGAAAAGAGTATTAGTTTCTGACAATCGACAAAATAGATTTTCTGATAATCACACAGTGATCAGCAATAGACCTGTTGTGTTTAATTTGATAAATGTGTTTTCTTTTAGAGCAAGTGCTTAAATAAACAATTTGTGAAATTGACAAGGAAATAAACCTGTTCTCACGCAGCTAAATCAGAGCAGGGTGGAAAAAGAGAAGAAAGAGGAATAATAAGACTGCACTCATTTTCCGCTACAACATCAGATTTATTACGACAACATAGGAAGAAAGAAAAGGATAGATCACAAAAGGTTTGCTGTTACAAGAGTGAAGAGCGGAGTCAAACATTTGAAAATCTTTTTTTTTTTTTTAATCATTATACAAAGGCATGCAGAGTTGTTGGGCATAAAGAAGAACAGAAGCAAGAAATGACTAAAGATGATTAAAGAAAGAATCCCGCTACCAGACACTGAGTCCAGAACTGAGAAGGCACATTCACAAATTAAAGTGTTACTGTAGGTCAGGAGACACATTCTAGTCATGATAAATAAGAAGTAACAAAGAGTCATACAGAACACTTATTAGGCAAAGATCAAAGATGGAGTAAAGTACAAGCTGTGTGCAGTTATTTACCCTTTGAGAACTTGTAAGCCCTTGTACAGTCTCCCACACACACAAATTGTTATTCTTTTTTTTACTTTTGTGCTGAACAGTGTTGAGAGTTGTTCTGCTTTCAGGTGATCAAAAGGTAAAAGATAAACAAAGTGGCCTTTGAGCTTCTGATACTGAGGGACAGGTGCATTGCCATAATTTGAGACAGTTTACTTTTTCTCTTACCATCACTATGTTTAGAACTTTATGGGAACATGCTGTAGGCAGCACTTTACTTCATCTCTGGACTAATGCAGGCTAGCACAGTCATGTTACCGAATCAACATAAAAGGATTTGCATAAATACTGACGCGCAATTTCACACAACACAAGCTGGAATATCAATCAAGTCTATATAGTAAAAATAAATAACAGTATATATTCCTGTAATAAAAAATACACTATTAATTGAGCATGTGTACATATTTTAAAGTTTCCCTACAATCCTGAAAATTGTCTTGTTTTCTTGTCAATTTCACAAATTGCTCCGACAGCCACAAGCTGCGGCAAAGAAAAGCAAAATAAAATTTACATTTAAATGTGCACAGTGAAAACCATTGACGGATCTAGTGTACTTACTGCATTGAACCCAGGAAAATGTAACATTTCTAAAAATCATTTTGCAAAAGCTTTTGAAAAAGACCAGGGACAAGAGATATAAGCGATCTATTTTTAAAGTCGGCACAGCATCCACAACAGAATATAGGGCAGTGGTGGTTCAGTGTCTTAAAAGTCGCAGGTTTAAAATCCAAGAATGCCGGAAAAAAGGCCCTTGGTTGTTTGAGGATCCTTTGTATACCTTAAGTAGCTTCAGATTTAAATGTGCTTGTTAGATCAGAGGAATCAAGCATTTGCAAGCAAGTGACCGTGACGTTTTCGTTCATGGTTGTAAGACACTGTCATGCTAATAAGATGAAAGAGATTCTAAATTATCAGGGCAGCATCCTGAGTTAAAAAAAAGCTATGGCAGATGCATTTGTATAAAGACTGCTAAAAATGGTTGTGATTAAATATGGTTACTGAAGCCAAGCTGGAGGATTAATCGTTTTCTGAGTTACATTACAGAAAACTGATGACAATGATTTGTATGTATGAAGACTAGACATTTAGAACCTGAGTATGAACAGCTGTAACACTGATGAAGAGGGAGGAGACGAAAAGTTTGAGGCTATGGATAATAAAGAGCTGTATGCTATAAAATAAATAACAGTGGAGTCTGCAAACGACGTGTGCATGTGTGTTGGTATGGGACAGACAACTGGTTAATGCTTTTATCAACAAACGGGGCAGGGGGAGGGTTACATTAAAGTTTGGGAACCATTGAATGAACACCTTTTCTAAAGGAAACATATTTAAATGACATTTCTTTGCATTTTTATCTTTATAAACAATTTCTTTTAATTTGCCAATTTATTTAGTTTTCAGTGCAACCAATACTTTTGTATTACCCACATATTTTAAGATCTGATAAGTTTTAGTAAGAACTAATGAGTAAGAGTTTTAAATAGAGAATAACTGGAATAAAAAAAAAAGTTTATTTAGTTACTTATTTAAAAGTTTACATTTGGATAAGTCTCTGTACAATTAATTATTAATTAATTATTTACGTTCCAGCACAAATTCACTTTATTTTAAACGGTTTTATTGCCAGTAAAAGACTTATGTGATCTTAAATACTTAAACATTTCTCATGTTGTCAAATGCTCTGTGCAGTTAGAAATTCCTGATTAATAAACATACTTTTGGCTTCAAATCTGTACAACTAATTTTACGCTTACTAGCATTTACTAGTAAGAGATTTGATAGGTAATTTGTGATGTCCAGTGTCCTGGTCATGTCACCACTCTGAATTTCTTATAGAGGATTTGGCCAAGATAAAGTTATAGGTTAGAATGTTAGAATTGTTTAAAGTTTTTATACCAGATAAAAAGCAATGTTACTAAATCATACTGTGATACTTTTCTAAAACTGAAAACTTTTGGCCCTTTCTGTATGCTACAGAATAATTAGTTTCACTTTTTCATGTAAGCCCTTACAAAGCGTTTATATGACTTATTTAATTCTTACTTTTTAAACCAAAACGTTCAAGTGTACTTAATGAGCAAATTGCAAAGTCAAGAGAAAGCAGTTCTAAAGGTCTAAAGGATCAAATTAGCATTTTTTTCAATGGTTTTGATTGAGCATTGATTTATGACGCTGGGTATTTCTTAATTATAATTTAAAATGGACCTACTGGGGTTAAAATCAAATAAACAATTTTTAATAATTTTCACCATTTCTTGACAAAACAAGTATGCCACTAGAGACTTAAATACTGCAGGCTGCCAAATCATGACTTAATACTATGAGTTTGACTTCTTTAAACGACTGAACATGTTCATGTCAAGCTAAAGTAACAGTGCTGTTATGAAGCAGCACAAAACATTAGTGTTAATGAGGAAATAATGTCCTATTAGCAGCAACATAGTTGAAGACTAAAATATAGATTTAATTTAATGTATCATTAAATGCATCCTCATGAACATTGAGGGTTTATGCAAGTCCTAGATTTTCAATGCCAAAATTGATATATTTTGAATTTTGCCTTCATTATTTAGTAAACACTATTCTCAGTAATACTAAAAGGATTTAATGATGTGGGATGTGAAAGTTTTGATGACTCAGTAAAGCACTACCCTCTATTTTGCTGGATACGCAACTGGAAAAAGGCCATAAAGAGGCCCAAGAGGGGTGTATATGTATACTGGTACGTGCGTCTCACCACAGCAAGCGCACCAATTCCTCACCTGCAGCGGGGGGCTGATGGGAGCTTAGCCCAGGAAGGTCCAATGAGCTGTCGGATGCCCCATGCTTCAGCTCTCCGGCCACATCAGCCAGCTTCAAGTCCAGCTGCACGGAAAGTGCATCCTCTGAGTCGTCTTTCCCCACGCTGCTGCCTCCAATTGATGGCAGGTCCAGTGATTTGACTGATGCAGTGTCCTCCTTCGTCTGCTTAAAAACCGTCATTTTATCTACCAGGCTCTTCTCTTGGAATTTGGAAGACTGAAAGTCTGCAAATTCGTCATTTTCTTTACTGCTCTCGTCCGTCTGCTTGCCCGAGCTCCCAAATGACAAAAAGTCGGCAAAGTCATCCTGAACTGGCCCACCTCCTCCCCCAGTAGCTCTCGAAGCTGATGTAGCAGCATCAGAGGTGGAGGAGGAGGAGGAGCCGAATAGTGCAAAGTCGCCAAAGTCGTCAGATTTGGAGCCTGTGGAAGGGAGTAGAAGTGAGGGGACTGCAGAAGAGGAAGAGGAGGAATTAGAGAAAGACGTGGCTTTGGAGTCAACACTAGAAGGAGGAACAATGGAGGAAAACAGGTCCAGGTCTGTCATATTAAGAGGGTTTTTGGACGGAACAAGGGGGACTGGCTGGGACTGAGATTGTGAAAGAGGCTGAGAGGTGCCAAACGAGGGAGGAAAAGAAGAGGACTGGAATGTTTTGGTCTGGTCAGGCAATTCTAGTGGAGAGGTGCTGTTGGCTGTTTTAAAGTCGGTAAAGCCGTCGTCAGCGCTGATGGATTTAAAATCGGAAAATCCTTCACCTGTGAGACAAATTTGAAAAAAAAAATCTATTAAAGCATGTAGTTACAAGGTTACAAGAGAATGTTGCTATCATGGATGTATATGTACCATATTTCCCTTATTAGTAAAAGATCTCAGGCTCGGAGACCTATTTGGATTTCAAATCACTTAAACATGCAAAAAAGAAGCTTGTTGAAAAGCACTTCATACCAGACATTAAATAAAGTCAACACAAACTCTCAAACACAACATGCTTCTTACAGTATGTATACATATCAAAATCTGGTATTCATTCATTCATTATCTCCCACTTATCCTCTATTAGGGTCGCGGTGGGGGTCCCCATGCCCATCCAGGGGAGAACGTCTCGGGCGCTGGGCAGATAGACATAGGACAGGGCGCCAATCCATCGCTGGGCACACACTCACTCACACAGACACACTCTAAACGGGGCAATTTTTTTTGAGAATTCAATTAACTTTATCCATGTTTTTGGACTGTGGGAGGAAACCGGAGAGCCCGGAGGAAACCCACGCAGACACGGAGAGAACATGGAAACTCCACCCAGATGGGGATTCGAACCGGGAATCCCTAGCGCTGAGAGGTGAACGTGCTAACCACTAAGCCACCGTGCCGCCAAAATCTGGTATTATTCAACAAAATCTGGTATTATTCAATTAATTTAACTGTAAAACATCTGGGAAGTGTGCAGTAATCAGTAACATTAAATATAAAATTTTGTAAAAGTTACAACTTGGAATCGGAAGAACCCCTGCTGACATTAATACAAACTGTCAAATGCTAAACTGGAAGGAAATTTTTACATAATTTTAAGTGTGTTATTACTAAGGATGTAATTATTATTTTCTGAATACAGCTGTATTTACAAGTATGAATTTAATACAGTTTACGTTTTGAGGTTTCATTTTCTTTCACATGTTTTACCTTCAAGAAGAAGACCTACACATCCTAATGTTTGCTTGAATTGCTCTGCCTCTAATTGCAGTTTGCTCACAGATTGGACATAAGCTCAAACCATTCGCTGCCTACCACTGTCTTTTCACAAATATTGCTCAAAGTCTGTTCCAGTTCCACATTTTAAGTATTTTCACAAATTCTCAAGCAAATAAAGTTTTTGACTTTACCACAAACACACTTCTGATGACTTAATACATTGTTTTCTATGTAACACTGTAAAATAAATCCAGCTTATTAGCATGATCTGCTTAAAGATGTGGAAAGATCTACAATCTGAACAGCCTTCAGAGTAAAGATTGGCTACACAATGCAGAATTGCAGGTGTGAACTAAAAACAAATGAATTTATTACTATATTATATACAGTGTGCATAATATGTTAGTTGTTCTTCAGATTTATTTTAACCGATTAAAATATTTGTGCAGAGTTGAGAATAATTTGTGTTAATTATCATGCTAGAACAATACGAATTCAGGTCTTATCCAATGTATAACAGTTTTAGGTTGTTATACAAAACTCTACCTAAAGATTAAGAGCTACATACAAAAGTGTTTGAATATTGATGATAAGGCTGGGCAATATAAATTGAAATATGAACACATGACCATGATCAGGACTATACTTCTTGCATTGCTGTTTGAACAGTTCTGTCTAAATAAGATGTGTGATTGCATCTTTTAAGAAATCCCAATACAGCAGCAGGTCTATATGAAAACTAAATAATGAAGGATTATAGATATTTTAAAAACATCTAAAATCCATACTGCTAAGTCCCACAGAACAATACAGAATGTTATTAAACAGTAAATCAGAAACACTAAATGTCACATTTTAGGATACCATAAAAACTATACACTACTGACCATAAGTATAAAAATCACATCAATATTCACAGTTATTAATGCCATAACCTGAAATAGTACAAACGATTTGATAAACAGATGTATTAAAATTAGAAATAATTAGTATAATCACACATCCTTTTACTGTCAAGTAGATTCTCAAGTAGAGAGTTATCAATAAGTTTGCCCGCACCAACAGTAGTGCATCGAGTGGTAAGAGTGATGGTCTGGGTCTGAATCCAGAGTTAGCCACTTGCACAAAGTGACTGGGACACGGAAATGAAAAACTCAATGCAATACCCAATTGGTCATGGATTCATGATATAAGACAATGACCCAAAACAGAATTTTAGGTTTTGTCAGAACTAGCAAAGAAGATAAGAACAAGGCAGTAAGCTTCAACAAATAAAATGGCCTCCACAGACTCTAGAATTAAACTCTAAGTTATATGAGATGAACTGAATAGGGTGGTGAAATTAAAGCAACCAACAAGTGCAGCACATTTAGCAGCACAATGATAAAAGGATTACAGGAACTTCTTGAAATATCTTTAGTTTCACAGTGTACAATATTTCATCACAACAATAAATCTTATCATATTGCCCAGCCTTATTCCATTCCGTAACTCACACTAACACACAGTGATGAAAGTAAAGGTAAGAAAAGATCCTGAAACAAAGGACACTGCACCCATTAACTTACTGAAGTGCTCAGAGTTGCCTGTGGATTCTGTTCTAGTAAAACAGGGACAAGCACCTGCATCAGTGCAGGTAATACATAAGGAAGCACATTTAACTTTCCTTAAGTTAAAAATACTGAAAAGTAATAAGTTGTAGCAATGGACCCAATCAGAAAGTTTAGCAAGACCCATAAACCAAATTAAGTGTGTCTTTACTGCCAAATTCTTACTAATTAAATGACAAACAATGATCCAAGTGAAGCAGATTGTTCAGAAAAGGCATATGCTTACCAACTGGCTTTCTGTCAGAAGGATGCTCAAGCTCACGGAACACACTGTATCTGTCTCCAAGATCTGCATTAAAGACAATTAAGTGGCAAAAGAGCAATTCAAAGCAGTCGAGGCATTAAAGACAATCTGCACATAGAAGCAAAAGATTTCTGGAATTAGTGAAACAACCAGTACCTGAAGAGGCAGGAGGTGTGGGTTCTGTAGGTGGCTCTCCTGAGAGAGTTTTGAACACTGCATATTTATCAGAGGTAGAAGAACCAGACACTGGAGTTAGCATAGCAGGAATACTGAAACACACACACAATAAAAAGGTTTTAATTCATTGTATTATCAAATTAGTATTACAACTAAAAAAACACACAAATAATAAAAAAAATAATAATAATAAATGAATTAGCATTTACATTTCTGTTTATAGTCCCCCACAAATTACATTAAAAAATATTCCTAAATTGTGACATTTTCACCATAAGTTTCATTGTGTAAGCACACACATGTATATACCAGAGTGCACCCTCAGGAGATCAATAGAACATCAACTGTGCGCATAGTATGGTTACAAGGCAAAGCCTGATGATTTTCAAAAGAACATTTTCCTCATCTGGGCTAAAATGGCTAAAATGGATGCTTTTGCCACTGACAGAAATGGAATATTGCATTATTTCCCTTGGTAAACAAATAATTTAACTTATATTTTAGTCACTTATAAGATTTGTTCTATTTTACCTAGCTTAAATCTAGGTAAAATGTATGTAGAAATACATTAAAAAAGGGTTTATGAACCTTCACCCACCATGGTAATGAGTTTAATTAAAACTAGTCACATACCTGCTCTGAGAAGTTGAAACATTTACACTTGGGAACGTTCCAGCTGCATCTCTTTGAAAATCTGTAAATGAATCATCTCCTGTCTTTGGAGCCTCCTGAAAATCTTGGAAATCATCATCATCTGTCTTTGTGCCCTGAAAAATCCACCACATTACCCAGAAGCACCAATCAGTTTTTTTTTACTGTATAGAATTAAAAAATCAGAATTTACAATTTACCGGGACTGGAGGAAAATTGGCAACAAATGTTTTCTGAGGTTGTGCCAGTGAATTTGGAGTCATGGACAGGACAGCAGAAGTAGTGGGGGGAATCATAGGCTGTTGTTGAGTTAAAACAGCCGGTATAGTCACAGACATCGCAGGCAAGTTGGGCACCAGAGGGGTATGGAACTGACTTAAAATCTCTATATTCATTACTGGAAGTCCATTCTGTAAAAAGGAAAGAGAAAATATTTAACAAAAAAACATTCTTTTGTTGAATCCAGGGGAAGGTGCCGAGTATATGTACAGAAAGATAACATGCCTGTCAACAGTAAACATGGGCTTTTGCTGTATTACAAGAGGCAAAATTATCACAAAGCTATTGTCAGCACGGTGACAAACACATATAACAGGGGAGAAATCCACACTGTAATTACATAGTGCTGTGCAACTAATCAATAATTGTGCCTTTATTAATTTGGATATTTTTTGTAACAAACAGTTTTGTTCCTAAAGGTTTATGCAAACAAGCTTCACTACATTTGACAAGACAGTAATCGCCTTTTAAGCTCAACAACTTGAGTATTTTTTCCCTACAGTGAAATCAGGGCAGGTCTGTTCTATGCACAATAAAGAAAATGTCTATTTCGTTTAAATATTGCACATAACCGCATAATATAATTATAATAATATAATTATGCATAATATAATTATTAATAACAGATCTGTACACTCTGCTAAAAATGAAAAGCTCAAATAAATGAAAATGTAATACTTTGATAAAATAAGAGGTCTGAGATAGTATTTTGGAGCACTGAGATGTTGGATCATCAAGTAAATGTTTTTGGACAGGAAAAAACTAATCTAATGAAGTTCACAATGATGATTTTTTTATTTTTATTTATTGTGGAGTGTTAGTGTTATGGTTTGTTTAATTAATGTTTTTGAGGCTCAGCAACATTTATATTATAATCTAAACGTATTAAAAGCCAAATTATTATACTGTTAAATTATTTATTTCCTCCCAAATGGCATATGCATATTCCATGTTGACATTAATAGGGTTTATGAGTCTTGAACAATTAAAGATATTTTAGGGAGCACAAGAGATCACTTTCACACATTCTTAAAAAAACAGACTGATTTCATTCATCAATACAATATCGTAGCCACGTATTTACTGCAACATTGGATTGGTCATTCCAAGGTCATTAGATAAGTTTTGTCAAAACACAACAACTAAGGTCAAAATTGAAGATAAATGCAGCTTAATCAAACATTACAGTTGGTTTAATGTTGTATATTTTTTTAATCAATAGACCACCCACCTGCGCTACCCCAATCAAAGCCAGCACTGTATACAGCTCTTCCTTGGTTAGCTTTCCTGGAGTAGTTCGATTAGCTGAAGCCCAGATCTGTCCCAGAGCTTCTCGGGGCAAACCCGATGACATCAGGATGGGGTAGAGTTTGGCCGTGTCAATCCCTGTGGGAGTCATCGTGAACTCCAGCACTTTCTTAAACATATCTACAAGACAAACACACATAATATAACATGCCATTGAATGAGTAAATATTCAACTGATTAATATCAACAATTAATAAGATAAAAGGTTAAAATACCTGGTATTAGTGCATCATTGTAAAGCCAGGCGGGTAGCAGGGACTGCATTTCTTGCTGAGGATAAACACCAACACCTGCTTAGGGTAAAAGAATGACAGCAGTAGATATAGTAACAGAATATTGGGAAATACATGGTGTTTTGTGTCTCCTGTTATTTGTGGAGCCCAGAAGAAGTGAAAAACCTGTGAAGAACAGGGTTTCTCAAAGCTACAGCAAAATGTTTCTTATACAGCTATCAGTATTAAAGAACACTTATGTAATCAACTAGAAAGCAATTATAAGATTGTATTAGACAGGTTTGTACCTGGATGAGGGATTAAGCATGCTACAGCCTCCTGACTGGCATGGAATAATGGTGAAAATAGTAACTTTGAAGCGTTAAATTACGAAACAAGAAATGAATAAGAAGAATCCTGGGAAAAAAACAGCGGGCTATAGACCCAAAAAGGTTAAAGTGCTGAAGACTAAGACAGAATAAGATAGAGCAAAATCAGTAAACCAGTAAAAATTCTGTGGATTTTCAGCAGATATGGACCGAGATTTATGTCTCTTTCTCTAATCACACACTATCTTAACACTTCTCTCTTTGTGCTTCTTACTTTTAAATTAGATTGTGGCATGTCATTTTTTATCAGTTGAACAGCTGAATGCCTTAAAACAACATAAATGTTAAACTATGATTTGGTTAGTAGAAAAATGTGTTGATCCAAAAAAAAAGCAAAACAGCTCATAAAGAGTCAGTTTAAAGGACCTGAATTAGTACAGAAAGAAAGGCCAGTAGCACAGCTGTAAGCCCAATAATGCAAGGTTTAGAGAACAGATGTGAGGAACATATATTCCAGCTTCTCTCACCACTGGCACTGGATTCATGAAGGGGTGGAGTTTCTGTAGCTGTGGGAGTGGATGAAGGCTCAGGACTCGTATCCACAGTAAAGGCAGCACTGAGATCATCAGAGCTTGCCCAGTCACGAGCTCTGGAACTGCTCTGAAACTGGACTGAGACCTGAGTTCTAGGTGCAAGCTCAGACATGGTCTGCCGGGGCCTGAAGTTAACCTGAGCCTTCTTGTCAGCTCTTAAATCACATGAGGAAAAGAGCTTCTCCTCCAGAGATGGGCCTGCGGCGGGGCAAGGAATGGCTTCAGTTATAACTGGATGCTAAAGCAGGTGCATCTGTGTAATTACTGCTGATCGATGCAAAAAAAAACTAAATTCACAGGACTGACCAATACATCACCTAGGTCAAACCTTTACTTTGGTGTCTTTCTCCAAAGTTTACTTCTTTGGATAAGTGCTTTTAGTAGCTTTAAAGTATAAATATAATTTGCTAGTAAATAAAACACTGAGGCCTAAACAACTTCCACAGTACAGCCACAATAAGACTTCCCATATTTCCATTGATTTCAAAGTGTTGAGATAAAACCTCTGTGCAGGTCACTGGAGGTTCTCAATAATTATTAGTTTATGGCCCTTACATCATGCTCAGTGAAACAGAAAAAACCCTTTCCCACACTTACCACAAACATAATAGTAAAAAAATAAATCATTAGTACCTGCAGTCTCAGTTCTAATATGGGTCAGAAAATTACTATAAGGTGCATGTTAAAAAAAATTATTTAAATCTGGTAGGCAATCATTTGGGAGCAAATTGAAGTTTGATCATATGTTGGCATGTTCACATGTCACATGTCCAAATGTTGACTAAGGTCTTTGGCAAGCAGTTGCCAATAGGTAACAAATAGCATCCCATTCATGCTACTTGTAGTGGTATAGGTACAGTGTCATTAATAGTCACTAAGATGTTCCAGGCAATCGTTTTGATGTGGGTAGATGTTTGCTTAAATGATCCAGGTGGTGGCTCAAGTGATGATGAGTAGTTTCACATGTGTGAAGCGAAGGTTGCCAAGGTGTTCTAGTGGGTAACTAGTGTGTCTGTAGGAGGATACTACAGTATTTCTAGACAATTAATGCTGGGATGTTACTGTTTGCTACATTGCCTATAGGTCTAGCTCAAAAACTGCAAACCATGAAAAAAAAAAAAGTTGCCTATAATAAATAACAAGGCACATAAAACCTATTTAAAAATCATGTATTAAAACAGCATGTTAGTTCTTTTACGCATGTGTAATAAAGTCACTAAATATATATTTTCACACTTTATTCAAAGCATCCTGAAAATAGTTGGTAAAATGTTAAAAACATGTATTTAGGCTATACATATAAAACAAAAACAAAAAAGTTTAATTACTTATCTAAGCCTAAACTTAAAAATTAACTGACATTTGAGACTGATTTATTTGAGACAATAAAAATTGGAGATGAATGCTGATTTACTAATCAGGCATGTAAATAGAGAGAATGAATGATGAGAAATGAAAAAAGACAGAATGAGCCAAGTTACCTTGGATTGCAGTTTGGGAGCTGGAGATGATGGAAGACTTGTGAGGGGAGGTGGAGTGGGGCAAAGAGGGAGTAGATGAGTAAGGGAGAGGGCTAGTAGAGGGGAGTTGCCCTGCATTTGCTTCTGCAGGTGGCCTACCTAAAGAGGATGAAGGAACAGGAATGGAAGGACAGGAAAAAGAGGCATCGACAGGCCCCTGTATAAAGTCACTAAACTCCTCATCATCCTCTGCAAAAGCAGGGGAGACAGAGGAAGGTAGAACAGAGGGGTGAGATGGCGATGAGTCTGTGAAAATGAAACACAATATAATGACAAATACACTAAACACATTACACACACACAAACAAAAAATGAGCCATGTTTAGTGAAGCACAAACTATTAGAAAAACTAAAGTACTATTTGTGTAAAATATCTAATCCGTAAACAACACAGGAAACAGAAACTACTGAGATGGGGCGGTAACAATGCACTGTACACGTGATGTATCATAATGCCAAATTGAAGATACATTTTTGATCTTGAACTTTAATAAAGCAAAAAGGTATGGGAGAGCATGCGTTATTGTAAATAAATCACAGAAAAGAAGTGCACAACCATTACACCTCTTTTCCGTTATTTATTTACAATAATGCACAACCTTGACTGCCTTTAAGGAGAAACGCTGCCTTTTAAGAAATGGTTACAAACACTATAATGACTATAATAACGCTCTAAGAAAAAAATTACAGAACGCAGTTTATTAAAAACAATGAGAAAAAATAATGTATTGTATTTTTATAAATTGATATGCATGAGAAGCATGTCAAACAATGTCATGGCTGGACAAATGGCTGGGCGATTCAGATTTAAGGATTGGAACTACCCGTTTAATACCTGTGATCAAAACATTTTTCTCTCAAAAGAAGCTACAAAATATAATCTGAATGTTACTCAAAATAATTAAAAAAACATCCAGCAGCTGCTATGAGCAAGAAAAATAATCGTTGATGAGAAAAATGAAAATCACCAACCTGATTTAAAATGAAATGCTACGATAACTCAGACCACCAGTGTGTACAATTGCGGTAAACAGAAGGTACAGGATGTTAAATCTTTTGGCAGATGAGCTATAACCGCACTATTAAATGTTCACTAATTACGTGTTCCTGCTACTTAGGCATAACGCTTTGAAAGCAAAACTTTGAGATAGTAAGCTCTGCTAGGGCTCAAAATGCCTTCTAATTCAGTAAGGAAAAATTCCTAATACATAATACCAATTGTGCTATAGGTAGTACACAAGTACAGACACAATCATTGTAACCATCATTGTAGCATTGCTATAGAGTGTTTTTAAAAAAAATAGATAATAAGAAGGTTATAAGGTGAACATTACACCTGGTTTTGTTGCTTGTGTAGATGTAGTTGGATGCATCTTAGCGTCTCGGCTAAAGCCATCCAAATTTCCTTTAATGGCTTCCAGCGCATCATCTCGACTCTTCTCTCCAGTCTGCAGAAATTGAACAAACCCGAACTTAAACCAAACAGTGTGATATGTATTTAAAGTCATAGCAGAAATTTTTAACTCACTTTGGGTTTGACACTGCTCAAAAGTCGCAGTTTTTGTTTCTGTTCCTCAAACTGCCTCCTTTTTCGATCTTCTTCCAGCAGGCGCTGCTGTTGCTCTAAACGTTTTCTGCAAACACAAACACATAGTACATGGACTTAACAGAGCCTTAGCTGCACATGTAATAGGTTTATGAGAGCAAAGTAAAACAACGTACTGGTTCTCTTCAGCCATCTGTTTCTGCAGGTCAGCAGGGAACTGGGGTCCTGTAGGCCTCATGCCCACAAATGTTGGCTGCGCCATAAACTGCATCCCTGGGCCCTGGATCCCCATTGGCATTCCACCCTGTACAAACACAACAGAAGAATTAAGCATTTCAAATAAAGGGGTGTGGCAGAGGACAATTTCTGTAGCTAAGCAGCTTAAAAGCTGAATAGACAAATGTATTAGGGCAGTATTCTAATTGACAGACAAATGATCAGTATTTAGGCCGTTACAATTTTAAAACAGTTTAAAAGTATCATCTGTGTTACACTTAATTACTTATTTTGCTAATTTGTTTCCCTGCCATATATAATATAAATATATGGAGGATATGTTAACACACGCATATACAATAGTTTTTTTTATTAACTAGGTGTTGGTGATGGGGGGGGGGGGGCTTAGCACTGGTGTGATCTGATCAGATGAGGTGGTGCTGCTACAGTTTTAAACACCTCTATGACCTTGCTGGAGTGAAATTAAGCCATCAACTAAACATGTACAGTTACCAACATTATACAGGCAGTACAGGTCTTAGTTTATGTCTAAAAGAAGGATTACAGAACAGCTAACAAACTGTGCACCAACAAACTACGTACTCTTTTTGAGTTTTACATCTACAAAAGCAAAAAAGCTGTTAGATTAAGTTGTATTACACACCAACACAACTTCCTTAAATTAGTGGAATGCTGGGATTCATAAACCCCTTAAGAGAGAACAGAATAAAGCGGATCAGGAATGCAGAGGAACAGAGGGTCACAAATCTGTAATTGTGGAACTACAAAGTGTAGCAAACAAGTATAGAGCAAAAAATATTGTGCCATTTCTAAAAGTGGCCACTAAACACCATACCAATATTTGCATAATAAAAATACCTTTACTTATAAGTGTCAGAAAAATGGGATAAATTAGTAAGCATTCTTTTTTTTCTAATCCAGGAAAAAAGAAACTCAAATGAATGATTGTAGTAATTTTTAATCCTCTTAAACATCTCACTGACAGAAGCATAAAAAAGGCCATTGAATTCTCTATCTCGAAATTTAAAGTACCCGATTACACTGCTATCAGTAAAAGCTGCAAAGGACAACATCTGTCATGAGCGAATTACATCATCCCACTGGCATAATATGGAATGTAAGAAAGTCATGCTATCAGTGCTATTTTTTTTCTGCAGTCAGTACTTATTTATGCAAGTAAAGGTCAACATTCTGCACATGCCTAACAGTACGGCTTCAGAGACACAATGTAGCAATAACCAATAAACATATGGGAAACCGTGAAAAGGAGAACAAGACAATACAGATGCATGAGGGTTGAGCAGTCCTAAATTGGGCAAGGACTATTTTTTGCACAATTATAATAATAACACAGTAAATAAGAACAGTTGTGAAAATGCATCTTTTTATGAGTGTTTAAGGAAACAAATTGTTAACTTGTTTATATTAACAAGCCACAATGAAGTTGTTAATAAAACACATTGGAATGGTTTCTTGGGTCTGTTTTTACATTAATTAATTATGGTTTGTTGCTTTATTCATGGTTTACATCCTACATTATTTTAAGCAAACCTGCATAGGAAGGGTACCAGCAGGCATCTGGCCAGCAAAATTCATTCCCATCATGCCTTGCATGTTTGGTTGCATAACGGGGACCATGGGGAAGCCTTGCTGCTGTTGCTGTTGCATTGGCATCATTCCTGTCAACAAACCAAAATCAAGAAGTTAGGAGAGCTTTAGAAACAAAACATCCCAACATGTATTCATTAAATAAAAAAAACGTCACATTTTTACTCAAACATGTATAAAACCGGCGGCACGGTGGCTTAGTGGTTAGCACGTTCGCTTCTCAGCGCTAGGGATTCCCGGTTCGAATCCCCATCTGGGTGGAGTTTCCATGTTCTCCCTGTGTCCGCGTGGGTTTCCTCCGGGTTCTCCGGTTTCCTCCCACAGTCCAAAAACATGGATCAAGTCAATTGAGTTTTCTAAATTGCCCCATGTAGAATATGTTTGTGTGCGTGTGTGCCCAGCGATAGATTGGCGCCCTGTCCTGGGTGTATCTGCCTAGTGCCGGAAACGTTCTCCCCTGGATGGGAGTAAATGTAAATGCATCACTCAAGTTGGCTGTGTGGATGTATGAAGATGTGTGCATTTCTTCAGCAATTGGTTACAAATAGAATATTTTTTATTTGGGTTTGTTTGTTTGGTTTTTTTTGGGGGGGGGGGGAGGGTGGTGTTACACAATGTAAATAACCTGATGTGTTCAATATCTTACCTTGTGGTAGTGCAAGTCCCCCGGCAACAGGGTATATGAAACTACACAAAAGAAAGCAAATATTAATTAAATTGTAGTTAAATTTAACAGTTCATGTCTTTTGAAACAGCACCTTAAAAATACTAAAATAAGATTTATAAAATGTAAGATGTTTTGGTTTTACAATTTATGCACTTTTTATACTCTAAGATATTTATTTAAAACAGTTAAAAAAAAATTCATTAATGTTTCCACACATCATTTTCCTATAAAGTGTCCATTAACTTGTACGGCCTTGTGCAGAATCAAACCAGGCACCGTGTTTTCTGGGCTGTATAATGGACAAAGCAGCACACAAGTATTTTTGTTAAGAAGTACATTCCAAACAGTCCTCACATGTAACATCTTAGTTTATTTCAGATACTGTTTATTCATTTAATAAATGTAAGAAATTGCGAGGAAAGTGGACATAAAATATTACCTATATGAAAGCAGCAAACATTATTTTCATATAAATAACAAAAACAAAAATATGTTTTTTGCTGAAAGTGTCATATTTGCATATGTTCATGCATATTTGAATATGTACATGCATTACAAGCATTTGAAAAAAAAAAAAAAAAACACCAAAACATTAATTAAGCAGGATGGTTCTTCATTTTGGCACTTTGGCTTAGTGGTTAGCACATTCACCGCTCAGTGCTGGGGATTCCAAGTTTTAATCCCAATCTGGGTGGAGTTTCTATGCTCTCCCTGTCTCCGTGTGGGTTTCCTCCGGGTTCTCCAGGTTCCTCTTACAGTCCAAAAAGATGGATTCAAGGTAAATTGACTGCTCTAAGTTGTCCCATATAGAATGTGTTTGTGTCTGTGTGAGTGAGTGTGCCCAGTGACAGATTGGCACCCTGTCCTGGCTGTATCTGCCCAGTGCGCCAAACATTTGCAACCCTAGTAACATATTGAGCAGAAGATAATGGATGGATGGGTTCTTCATTTATAAGAATTTTGAATGGGTTCCTCATTAAGAGAATTTATGAATGGTTTCAGATTTGGGACACAGAAGCAGCTCAGCAGTCTAAACTTAATTTCTATAATAACACTTTCATTTTAAAGAAAGCATCTTAATTTAAAACGGTTCTGGTGATCTTTTACATTCTGTAAACTTTATAATTTGAATAACAAACATTGCACAAAAACATGAAGGTTTCATTTTTGCTTGAAACAAAGTAGTGTTGGCTGCTGTTCCTGTTCTACCTCACAGTTTGGTTGCAGCTTTGAAATAGTGTTTACCATGTTGGTAACGAGAACTGTAATAGCTTTCCAAAAACAATAAAGTAACAAAAAAGAGCTAATGTAATAAGCAATGATTAATAACTGAAATATTAAAACTGCTGCATTAAAACATATACAAAATACACACTATATGGACAAAGATATTGGGACACCTACATTTTATGCATGCAAAAGTTTTAAGACATTTGAATCTCAGTTGGATTCTTTTTACAGTGTTAACTCTCTGGAGAATAAACATTTTAGAATAACATGAGAATTTTTGCCCATCCATCCACATATTTCAATTCATATATAATTACCACCCTTTAGATATCTATTTAAAGCAGGACCTAAAAGCTATATTAGAATGCTATAATGCTACTGACCCCAGATGCAACATAGAAACAGCTCCAACTATCAGCTTATATTAAAAGCCTATGCCATAAGCCTCCTACAGTAAATTTATAGTTAAATTTAATGGTAAACAAACTTAATTTATTTAGCCAAAGCCTTGTAACCCTAACCAAATTATATTAGGTACATTTCACTTTTCAGTGATGATTACATTTCACATCCAGCCTGCATGGCCACACTTAAAGGCAGCAATTTATCTTGCTGTCGATGTATTGAACGTACATATGGAACATACAATACATTCATATTATTCTTACATTAATGAAATACCACTTACACAAAACTACAATAATACAGCGACTATGAAAGTCTTGAACAGGTAGTACAAGGATAATTAGCTGTAATCTTCAATTAGCTAAAACTCTTCATACAGACCTAAATTGTTATCTAATACACGAATTGACGAATTGCATTAATGTCAGAATCCAAGTGCTCACATAAGGTAAACAGCCTCAGACTTTTGTTCCACTATTTAATAGCTGTTTTATAAGAAACCTTAAATGTTATTACATAAAACAATTAGAAGCTGCCTTTACATAAACTATATAAAAGGTTTTGGGACACCTACACATTCCACCAGCAGCAGCTTTTACTATAGTACTTATTATTATTATTATTTAATTTCTCATCTGTAAAAGCTTTTACTCTCGGAAATACTTTTTAATGACTTTGAAGTGCACATGGAAATTTTTTGTCCCTTAAGCCAGAAAGCATATGTAAGGTATTGTTGTGTTATTTGTGAGTCGCTTTGGATAAAAGCGTCTGCAATATGACTAAATGTAAATGTAAATGGATGAGATGAGGATAATGGGGTTAAGGTCAAGGCTCTGTTTGGACCAGTCAAGTTATTTGACACTAGACTCAGCCAATCATGCGTTTATGAATCTTGTTTTGCTGAAAAAGAAACCTGATACCTCAAACTGTTTGCACTGAGTTAAAAGCATGCACTCATAAAAAAATGTATAACAAGGTACATGATTTTATACACATAATAAAATAGCACTGAACAAAATGAGTAATCATTGAGTGTGTCCCAATACTTTTGTCTACATAGTGTCTTCAAACAAAAAACTAGTGTTAAACGTTGCACTTTTGGCCAATTGTAGTAGACACTTGCACTAAACAATATTTTTAACTTTTTACATTACAAATATCTAAATAAGCTCATATTAATATAGACTATAAACCTAATATCCATGCAGTTTATATTAACATTAAGTTGCTAGAACACAAAAAAGGACTTGGAGCACTTCAGTAATTTAGTTTCATGACCAGTATCTTCATTACTTGGTGTCGTGGAAAATGAAGGGGAAAAAAACATACATTATTTATGCCATTCGCCAGACAAAAGTGCTGCCTATAAATAAATAATTAGCCCTTACTTTCTGAAAGGGATAGGTTAACAAATTCACCTAGCACTGAAATAACTGATCTGTCTCTATAATCACTATTTTAGCTTACCAAGATGCCAGTTGCTTTAAGTGTTCAGGCATTTCAGTGTTGAGTATAGTGTAAGAATAATGTAAAACACTGCAATAATTGTGCCAGCACACACAACTGCTGTATTTCACAATGGTCAAAATTTGCTAATATCGTGCAACAACAAAATATGCAACCAAAGGTACACAGTTCATTTAATCACAAGAAAGATGTCAGCCTGTGAAATTTCAAAAACAGAAATTACATTAAATATCTGCAAGTGTAAACCTGCACATGTGCACTCTGCTTATTATATAGAACTATAACAAAGAACTGAACAACTGATGATGTAACTGTAGTTTATAAGTGCCATATGTTTTCAAAATGTTCTCACAAAGTGACTCTACTTTTATAGATACAGCTATATACATTTAATGGGTTTTTCACTATATTATGCTGAGAATAAGTGTGAATTGTTGTCGTTTTTTTTTATAAAAATGTCAGGAGAGTGTATAGTGCATCTTTTTTTTAATGCTGTTTCAATCAACCGGAATGGCAATTGTACAGATCCTTACCTCAACTATTGCTGTCTAGATTTTCATTCTAGTTAACTATAAGTGAAAACAGTGATCAACCTCTTAATGGTTTCAGTGTAATGAATCCAGTTAATGTTTAATAAATATATTACACACTATTATAGCAACTGGTCATATTGGTTACATCATGATATTCCTCCTTGTTCCCTTCTATACCCTACAGCCTGAAAACTGATCACTGATCATTAAAAAGATGCATTAAAACCCTGCTGGTGCTTGGGGTATATTAAGAACATTATATTATGCAGTATGCAAGTAACAGTTTGTGATATCAACATGTATTAAGATTTTAATTTATGTTGAATCAGTACAGATTATGTTTATTCCAATCATGGACCTTAATAATTAGAAGCATCCTATCAAAGAACTGCGAGCGAACATATGTAATGTAATCGTTCAGCAGATCTCTTTACTTGCATTGTTTCCATGCATTCTCGAAAGAAAGGAAAGAAAAAAACCAATAAAGCTCCTCTGTCAGTTTTACTGCATCACTGTGGGATCAGTGACGTTCCTGCCTCTGACTCCGTTCTCTACTCCCCGACGTGAAAATCTAACTCATGTCTCAGGCAAACAGCCCCGTGCAGTTCAGATGACTGTTTCCATTTTATGTATCGCTTAATCACACAGGGGCGTGGGGTGACAGATGATTTAAAGCAATAACACAGAACAATGTACAGCTGGCAGGTTAGCAGGTTAGCGGGTTAGCAGCGGGTTAGCAGGACTGACCAGCAAGCGCAACCTAGCTTAGCATCAAGCTAACGGCAAGCAGACAGGCTGCTGCGCTCCAAACGCAATACCACCGCTGCGCGAGCTCAAGTACTGACACTACATATCAAAGCGTTCGACCAGCAGGAGAACTGCAGATAAAGAATGACCGTGCCGTAATGAATTGCATTATTTCAGTACCTGCCGCCTCCCCCTGATCCTGGCCGCAGCGCCATCTTTATCAGCTGTACAAAGTGACGTCATCAGTCTAAACTTCCGGGCGCACCTGCATCGTCAGTGTCTCATCGCAGCGCTGCGCTGTGAGAGAATCATCTCTGTTAGCTTCATCAGTGTCACAGCATTCTGTCCCCCTCCTTCTTTATTCACACTGTATGTTATACACACTTTCATTCATTCATTCATTATCTCCCGCTTTATCCTCTATTAGGGTCGCGGTGGGGTTCCCCATGCCCATCCAGGGGAGAACGTTTCGGGCGCTGGGCAGACACACCCAGGACAGGGCGCCAATCCATCGCCGGGCTCACACAGACACACTCACACTCACTCACACAGACACACTCTATATGAGGCAATTTGGAGAACTCAATTGACTTGATCCATGTTTTTGGACTGTGGGAGGAAACCGGAGAACCCGGAGGAAACTCACGCGGACACAGGGAGAACATTAAAACTCCACCCAGATGGGGATTCGAATCCCTAAAGCTGAGAGGCGAACGTGCTAACCATTAAGCCACCGTGCCGCTCTATACACACTTTGATGTATATAACATACAGTATATATGTTTGATGTATACACTTTATGTGTATAGCCAGAAGTGATGACACACATCTTTCTTGATCCATTGTCTATATTCTCCACTTACAATATAAAATAAGCTTTTGTAGTTTTAGTGCAGCAGTACAACACCTTAGTGACTGGAAAAATGCACCAACCACAGAAATAACTGCTCTGTGGTGCAACTATTGAGGTCCTGACCATTAATGAACAGAGTAAAGGGGACTAACACAGTATATACTGTAGTCCCCAAACAGCTAGACTACAGTCTGAAATTTTAGAACTACAAGGTCCATTATTACATTGATACAATGACCAATGAGGCAAAGATGATATGTACATACATATATTAATATCCATTATCTTCCGCTTTATCATCTACTAGGGTCGCAGGGAGGGGAGGGGGGTTCCAGGGTCTCGGGCACTGGGCAGATACACCCAGGACAGGGCGCCAATCTATTGCTGGGCACACAAACACACTCTACATGGGGCAATTTGGAGAATTCAATTGACCTTGATTCATGCTTTTGGACTGGGGAGAATCCTGTGTGTGTGTGTGTGTGTGTGTGTGTGTGTGTGTGTATATATATATATATATATATATATATATATATATATATATATATATATATATATATATATATATATATATATATATATATATATATATATATCCCCCCCCCCCCCCCCCCCCCCCCCCCCCCCCCCCCCCCCCCCCCCCCCCCCCCCCCCCCCCCCCCCCCCCCCCCCCCCCCCCCCCCCCCCCCCCCCCCCTAAATCTGCATTTTTTGAAAGTGTAGCTCCGTCTCTACAGTTCTATGTCCAAATAGGAGCCTTTGGCTTTTCCTGTTCAGTCGTTTTTAGTCTAACATTACCTCTGCAGCCGGCCCAGGTTCTGCTGTAGACCCATTGGACATTGAAGAACAACAGAACCAGATCATCTACACACATCGGAAAAATAAATAATTCCAAAATTCATATATAATATAACATTATTTATTTGCATTAACACTAAATGCTCTGCAGCTCCGAGTCTTACTCCACAGATTTAAAGATGAATAATATAGAGCTTAAGCAATAGCCCTCTCTCACATATTCCTGGAAAAACTAATTTTGTCCAAAGTGGTCTGTTGGTTAACCTGCCCAGTACATTAATCTAATTCTTTAATTGGTTCATGTTTGATATTTTTTAGGCTTTATGTCTAAAAATATAATTTCCTTTATTGTCTTTATTGTCAGCAGATGGCGCAACTACACTAAAAATAGACTGCACTAGGTAAGAAACGTGAAGTTTATGTTTAAAGTAGAATTTATTTTTTTTTACTTTCTGTTTTTCACTATCCACTATCTCTTTATGTCTTGTTGTTAAACAGTTATTCGCCTTTCTCGTAATTGACACAGCTTTTATCTGAGCCTTTCTTTTTAATTAATTCATTAATTTATTGTCATTTTTATCTTTTATTTCTGAACTGTAGTACCGTTAAAGATTTTATTTAGTCGGAAATGAGTCATAAATATATGTGTACACAAGTAATGAATACAGGCAGTAAGAGGTGGGTATGAGCGTTGGACTGGACAAGACTAAGAGAAAAGAGGAAACGATTCAGATAAAAATCTGTCAGGGAAATGTCATGGCCACGTGTTCTGTCATATATAACACGAAAATTAAAAAATATAAAACCACAACAAGAAATCAGGACAAGAAATCTGTGAATTTAACCTTGTGTAAAATATAAATGCATATTTGCCAACGTTTTTAAATAGATTTAAATCACGTTTTTAAAATCGTTTAAATTGAACAAATAAAATTAAGTTAAGCATCATCTATCCAGGGCAGCACGGTGGCTTATTGGTTAGCACGTTCTCCTCTCAGCGCTAGAGATTCCCGGTTCGAATCCCCATCTGGGTGGAGTTTCCATTGTCTCCCCGTGTCTGCGTGGGTTTCTTCCGGGTTCTCCGGTTTCCTCCCACAGTCCAAAAACATGGATCAAGTCAATTGAGTTATACATAGTAGTGTGTATGTGTGCGTGTCTGTGTGAGTGAGTGTTTGCCCAGTGATAGATTGGCGCCCTGTCCTGGGTGTATCTGCCTAGCCTCCGAAACATTCTCCCCTGAATGGGCATAGGGAACCCCCACTAAGCCACCGTGCTGCCCTGAGTTAAGCATTAATAACCCCAAAATATTTTTGTCTGGTAAATAATGATTTATAGATAATAAACTTCATCATTCAAGTACTTACAAAGAAATCACTTATCATTAAAAAAATCAAGAATCCTTAAAAAAAAGCTCTAGTTCATTAATCAATATATATTAATTTGTGGTACATCCATCCATCTATTATCTTCTGCTATATCCTATATTAGGGTCACGGGGTGGGGTTCCACATGCCCATCCAGGAGAGAACGTTTCGGGCGCTGGGCAGATACACCCAGGAGAACCTGGAGGAAACCCACGCGGACATGGGGAGAACAGGGAAACTCCACCCAGATTGGGATTCGAACCGGGAATCCCTAGCGCTGAGAGGTGAACGTGCTAACCACTAAGCCACCTTGTGGTACATTATTGTGAAGATAATAAATGTCATTTTTTAAGTCTATAATTCAAAAGCGAAATAAACACAAGGGAGGTTGGTTTTAAATACTAAGAGAATTAGATCTCCAGACAGGTTTGACATTTCATTTGTTCTACAGCCTATTCACTCATCTGAATAAGATACCTTACATAACTATAAGGATGTGGCATGTGGTTGTGAGAGATGCAGTTACCCTACTGGGGGCGATGGGTTTAGCTTTAGGCCGGTCATGTCGGACCCTATCCGAATACAGTCAGGCTACAGTGGTGGCTTTCTGACCCAGGTGAATATTAACCCAGCTGCCTCTCAGAGAATCCCACTAATCACCATAAATCACCATCAGCTTTACCCGACCTCCACGACAGCATCAGCATGGCAACTGCTATCTGTCACAGACCCTTTCTATGATCAGTCTCCTCATTGAAAGAACCGAAAAAGACCCAATTCATTTGCTCCTTTATTAACACACAATGGTTTAAAAGAAGCTTTCTTATTCCATGCTGTTTTGCATTGAGGTTTACCAATAATGCGACCAAGCAGGCTTACGGTCAAAAAATTTTTTTACAAGAAATGAAAAATGTTTTCACATCATGTAGTCAGCAACAGGGCCATTTTACTTAATAGGGCCATATCATTATGAATATTACAAAATTTCTAGTGAACATTTTTTTATATTGACGATTATATAAAACTATGCACACAATTGTAATTGTAATAGTAATACTAATGCTCACAGTATGGATATAAACAGCTGTTTAATTAAATACTGCAATATAATAAATACATTACTGTATTGTTGTTGCCAAAATAATAATAAAAACTTGAATTCTATAAATTAATAAAATAAATAATTAATAACAACTATTAAACAAAAACAGTTTTTATGGATAAATGTCCGAGCTGTACATTTAGTAGTTGTTGGACTAACTCTAATTAATGTGCAAAACTAACACAGAAGAACAATAGAAAACTTATTATGTAGGAAGGCAGTTGATCACAGAGTTTAATGAAACTGACAGAAATATTGGGGTTCGTTACATAACTGGTGCTGTTGTTAAAATGAGGGGTGACATAACCAAGTCAGATAGGAAAATAACCCTTTTAAATTACACTCAGGAATTCAACACACTTTTACTATAGGCACATGGTAATTTACACTACAGATCAAATATTGTTACATTAGAAGCTGATTCAGCTCTCAGTTTGGAGCAGTGTCACCAATTAGCCATGGCAGAGTGTGCCCCTGTGACCTTTGACCCCTGCTGAGCTCTTCTGCCTATTTTCCCTCTAGGTCCCAACTGGAGTTGATGTAGTAGCTATTCTCTTCTGACTCCTAAATACGCAACCACATTCACCCCTAAACTTCCATTTTCTGTTCCTTTGTCTCTCACCTCTGTTTTCTGGCTGTCCAGCTCGATCCTTCTGTTGACCTCTGTGTCCTCCATGGAAGTGAAGAACTATTGCTCTCCTGCTGTGCTTGCTCGAGCACGTGGCACACACACACACACACAAACACACACACACACACACACACACACACACAAACACACAGAAGTCAGTAGTGATTGAGGTTCACATAAAAGCTAATTTCAAAATGTAAATGATGTTGTAACAGAAAAAAAGCAAAATAAGGAAACACTGAAATCAGCGAGTAATAATCTGTTTAGAATGAGTCATTTAAACACTGAACCACATATTGTAGGATGTTTTTCTTAAATGACATTCTTTTCTTTACTATGTTAATTTAAATTATAAATGTAAATAATAATAATGTAACTAAAAAACTTTAAAATGTTAGTTATTTTTTATCTTAATTTTATAGTGTATATTATATTTTTAATTGAAAAATATTTTTTTTTCTGTGTCTATATATAATATTTTTTCTGCTTTTTTATTAAGGCATGTATATATGTTGACACCTGCACCAAAAGAAATCCCTTATACATCTAGTGCTTGACGAAATAAGGATTTTGATTCTTCTGATTCTGATTGTTCTATAAACACCATGACTGCAAATCAATTCACTGCCCTTTTATCAAACATAATTTTACATAATTTTTGTAAGAATTTCTTTTTTCAAGCTTAACACACAAAATGACTTTAACAGTGCAGTTGTCTGTATTGTTAACTCACCATTGCTAAAGGATGCTAATAAGCATTGCTTTGCTCCCTCCTCTGCTCAGAGGCTCTGTCCCCATTCATGGAGCATCAGTTAAAAGAGCAGTAAGATCTTTAGTGGCTCCCTGGGAGCAGTATCAAAGGCCTCATTGATAACCAAACAGGGAGGAATCACTGAGTTACAAGTGTATACTCAGCAGGGCATTTTCTTTTATAACTATGCGTGGCAGTCTTTAGGGTCCACTGAGCTGAAGACATAAAGGGCCCAATTATAGTGTTTTAGTAGCTGCTATCACATTATAACTCCACATTATCACAAAATGAATGGGTGTTTGATCTGCTCATTAGCTGCATTAACCCAAGTAATTCTTTGCCATTTAGACAAGAATTACATAAATACAGGGCGAGTGGATAATGGATAGTTTTGCCTGTATTAACAACAAGATTAAAATAAAAGGGTTACCATTAAATAACGAAGTTATTAAATTAATTTAGGACTTTTTAAAGACTTTTGTCACAGACTAAAAAGGAAAGTATTTTTTACAGTACTGCAATTAACAGTTAATTAATAGACTGACCCAAAACTTGGTCATCCCTGCCTAAAATGGAATGTTTGTTGTTTTTATGATTATCAGTAAGTTAACACCTCTTCTAGTGCAGATAATGAAACCTACCTGAACTACATTTTTATTTATTCAACACTTTTTAAAATAAGCAAAGCAAACACAGCGACTTAGGATTAGTAGACGTCAAATACTTTAAGTCTAAGTTCATAAACATACTTTTATTTATAAATTCATCAGGAGAAAGGTAAGTGAATAAAACACTCTGTAGAAAAGCACATGGAAATAACTAGTAAACTATTAAAATATAAAAAGCAGTGGATGGTAAGCATTATTTAAACCTTAGGTGTGTGATAATGTCAATAAATAAACCCTTAATATACAATTTTTCTGCTTTAAATATTTTCAAAGTTTAAAGGAATCAGACACATCTTGAAAATAAAGCTTTTTAGATTCCTGCCATCATTTTTAAGCCATCTAATCCAACCAGCAGTACTAAACCAGCCTTCAGGGTGAATGTGGTCTCAAAAGAGATTCCTGCTCATCGTTAGTCTTTACATTTAGACTGTGATTTATCAATAAAAATATTTTAATTAACAATAATAAACTACTTCATTTCTAGAAAACAATTTAATATATATATATATATATATATATATATATATATATATATATATATATATATATATATATA